>CM053788.1:1380000-1397500 GCA_028749045.1 Cupressus sempervirens | reverse complement strand
CTAATCATCATTAATAACTGAAAGAAATGTAATAATCATCATCAATAATTGCGATCACTAGAAATAATCATCATACATACATGAAATGTAGAGTCTAAGTAATCTCATCACATAATAAGCTGAATCCATAGTACAATATTTGTTAATCTCATAACAACGCTGCTAACCATCAACATAAAACTAGCTCTAAAAGAGTTCAACAATGATAACAAAATGCAAACTAGGGGCAGGCACTAGAATATTTAATAGTTAAGCAAAGAATTGATGTATTTTATTTAGGAAAGAACCTACAACACAATGCTAAAATTGCGAGCCTCTTATCTAAGAGGTCTTGGTTTCAAATATACTCAAACTTAATAAATAATAATTAATAAAAATACATAATAATTACTCTTGGCTTCGGCCTCTTACTGATAAAAAAAAGAATTGATGTATTTTTTGCATTTGGAATACTCTAAGGGCCATGTATAAAACTTGCAAAGGTGTATGTTATTGATGAATTTTCCAAGTGATTCAATTTTAGGGGTGACCAATTTTCTAACACTTGACCCATATGATGTTTGTGATGATATAAGATCCTAACTAGTTTGGTTCAAAATTTCCTTTATTTTCTTGATCTTATTAATTCTTTAGATTTTCTATTAGAAAAGTACCACCAATTAGAAAATTTGAACTCTTACCCTCTTGTTATAACTTATATTTAGATCATTCTAATAAGAGTATTACTTATTTAGTGTTTTTTTTTAAATCTTTTTTCATATAGCAAAGATCAAGATCATGAAAACTAAGAGAAAATTTATTCCTCATCGTTTATGACATAATGCACAAAGGCCCTTAATGAAGACAATACAACCTCATTGGATAATATGGTCCCTAATTCAAAAACAAGTGAATATGGAGTTTCTCCTATAGGCGTGTGAATGCTAGTGCAATGGGCCCAAAAGGAAAGGTTAAGTTGAATGTCCTAGTCATGGCTAGCATTATTTAGCATTTTTTAAAAAGAGTTTACCTATTATTTTATTTGTGGTTTCAATTTGGTCATTACCTTGTAGATAAATAGTGATAGAAAAATGATGGTGGATATCAAATTTTTCTCAAAGCTCACAATTTTCCTAATTTTTAAAAGGATAACCATTGCTTGTGATAATGAAAAGTGGAACACCATACCAATAGAACATTTAGATAAATTTAAATTCAATGAACTCTTTCTTGCTGATGTTTGTGACGGGGATGACTTCAATCCATTTAAATAATTTAAAGAATTATTATATGGTGATGATAATGAATATGTGTCCATTAGTGGAAACTTGATGGATATCATCTACAAGGTTGAGCTCCTACTGTGAAAGGGGTCATGATTTAGTGATTTGTTGAAGTTCTTGTACTAGAGTATGAATAAGATCTCCATTTATTTAACATTGACAACATTAATTTACAAAATGATAGGTCTCACAACCCCTTGTATGCTAGTAATACTATACTCTAATAACTTCTTAGCCATGATAGGTTCACTAATATGACCCCACAATTATGTACCAAGTACCTCTTGCAAGTAAGTTTTGGCCTCATCCATTTTATGGTGAAATGTTCAAGGATTGACAAATAAAGGATCAATTTCAAGAAGCAAATAAATATGCAAGAAAAAGTATTATTCAAAGATAGGCACATATATATTAATACTAAGTCAATCTAGGAACAATGTACAACTTTTCACATAAATCAATATTCCATGATATTGAATTTAGGTATAAAAAGTTGATCTAACAATGAATTGTCAATTTTTTACTCGTCAAGCATATCTAGTAGAGAACCAATTGTTTCCATTTTGTTTGTGAGCTTGATTTTTACATTAAAATAAATATAAAAAGCAATTATCAAATTTATCAACCACTCTCTTATAGGGCATGGTTTTTCATTTATATGATAATCATTATTTATTTATCTAATGACCAATCAAGAATCATTATAGACTTTAATTTTCCATTTCATAGCCATCCCTAGTCCACAAATTATTGCCTCATATTTTTCAACGTTATTGGCGTAAGGGAAAGAAATATGATATGACTATTAGATTTTTTTTGAATAATTGGGGGGTGGGGGGGGGGGGGGGGGGGGGGTGTAGGGTGAATTAGTTACTCAAGGTCCATAAGTACCATTTGAACAATTAAACATTCACAATTCTACTTAACTTGTAGTAACTCGATTTATATTATATACCGATAAACAAAATTACTAGTAGTTCACTATCCTAAGATAACAAACTTGCTAGATGTAAAACATGTAAATGTAAAACATCATAAAACATTCAACACAAGTTTGACACTAGGATTTAACATGGAAACCCAATTTTGGAAAAACCACCAGCAACATGTCACCACTTTTTCACTCTTTAGAAGTGAGCTCTATTAGGAGCCAATGCTGTTAAAGGTTACAATACACATTGTTAAATGTGACCTAATTAGATGATTCAATCACCTTGCTAGGAGTGGACTTGTCAGAATACTTTGATCATTCCATTTAGAATGTCATCTTGTTAAAGGACTTACATAGATTGTTAAGTCCTTCAATGACTGTTAGGTCAACCTTTGATTAAAAGGATTTCAATACAAATTGTTCACAATTATTAGAAAGAAAACAATAGGTTTGATCTATATGATTACTAATCACTTTTGCAATTTTAGATCACCTCTTAGTTCATGTGTCAATTCTCTGATAAGTTCCCCCTTGTCATCTTTGTTCTTGACTCGCTTGGCAACCCTTCAAGCAGTCAATCGTCTCCTTTCGAAAAACTTATGCCTTATGCTCAGATTCACTTATCAACTTTTAACAACATCTATGCAAGCATTCCTTGCTCTTGCTTCCCTCTCACACTCACACATTCTCTTTGACTCTATGCCTCCTTAAATAGGTAATTATGTCTTTGTCATTTTTTATAATCACTATAGATCTTAGGGTTTATGATATGATCAAACATGTTCAATGTATCTATCCTTCTTCCCTACTTTTCTAGAAACTTCTCATTCATTGAATTTGATCTTAGGTATTATACCTAACCCTCTCCTTAAATTAAATGATCCAACTCATCAATCTTATCTTCAACACGCGTTCCATATCCCAACAAATAAATTGAGTCAGCTGGAAATCATGACTCCTCATATGCATTCAAAATACTGTCACTTGACAATTACCAAGTTCTAACACTTAGTCATCAGTAAATTTCTCAATCACTATAGAACTCTTGGCTCGACATCAACTAGCTTGCTCGGTCGATACTGATGCTCAGTCAACACTAGATTTGTTTGGCTTGTACTAGAATTCGGTTGACACTAGCATCACTAAGAGATCCTTAATATTTTACTTTATTGCTAGGTCAAGCTTTACATTAATGATATATCTTGACTTATGTTGTAAAGACTCGAGCATCAACATGATATAAACAATCACTTTGTCTTATCAAATTCTAACTAATCAAATGTCCATTGTACCTTCCTTTTCATAACTCAGCCTTTCCTCTAGGTTCTGTTGTTATGAGTAAATTCTCAAATTCTCTTCATCAATCAAATAGATATGACATTTAGATCAGATAGCAACATGTCTTGTTAGTAGATTTGACATCAATGAAAACACAACAATTGCTCCAATTTTTAGTTCCAACAATGATAAAATTTCCCTAAATTTTAATAAGTAAAACACCTACCCTAACACTATAGTGGGTACATGAACTACATAATTAGATATTTCATGAATTTAAAGAGACCAATGTCAATATTTCTTCATCAATAAATTCAAAAACTAGATATTGATCATGACAACACTTGTACAAAATTTTAAGGATTATTTATATGGCCGTCTTAAATTGAAATTTTTTAAGTCTTTGAAAAAGTCCCTAGCGTGTATGTTTGGTTATGCATTCTAATTTTTTATCCAACTATTGTAACATGCTATAAATCATTCAATTTATTAATAAGCCTTCCTTATTATACATAGTGGATGAAATGAGATATATTACAATGTAATTGAATGCACCCAACTTACACATACACACACAAGTATTGGAAGAATACCAAGATTCCTCCATAAGGGAGATATGATTAATGTAAAGAGATGTACCAATGCACGATCCTCTCAATATGGAAACATCATGGGTTTTGTTCCTCCTTTTCTCTAAAACAATGAATTGTGATGTAATGAAAGTGGGTTTGACTAATTCAAATGCAAGTAATGTAAAAGCATATATAAAAGCTAAGCACATGAAAGAATCGGATATGAAACATCAAAGCAAGTGTTATGAAGTGAAAAATAAGGAATTAAACTCACCTTGAGGGCAAATAAGAGAAATCCAATTCAAATGTGAAAATTGGAACAAAACTAGATTTGGGGCCTTGAAATTAAGATTTTTTAATCCTAAAGATATGGGAGCCTCTAGTAAAGGTTGAATTGGAGGGTCTAGGTTGACTTAAGGTATAGGTTTAGCTAGGTTTAGGTCAATTACTGATTTACACCAAAAACTTAAGGTATAGAAACATGAAACCCTAGTTCTAGAATTCAAAATTTCTCTTCTAAAAACTTGCAATTTTTCTCCTACAAACAAAAAAATGGACTTTATTTTTTATTTTATTAATTATTAATTATTATTATTTTTAAAAAAAAAAATTTTGGGTGGGGGGGGGGGGGGATGGTGTGGGGGTGGGGTACTTGCCTTAGTAAGGCCCCCATTTAGAAATTAACCTCAAATTGAGAAAGAATGTAAAAGTAAGACAAATGTAAATATTCATCTTACTTGCCAAATCTCCATGGATGGATCTAAATAAACCATCCACAAAGATGTGTAGGTGCTTGTATGTAGATGTATAAATTATGTAGGATATATCCACAAATGCAATAGATATATAGGTATCAAATCATATATTCATGGATTTAAATGTGTTCTTAAATATTTGGTTGAATGCTTGAAGGGTTCATTGTTCATAAATATAGATCTCTTAATGACTTGATGAGAAAATTCATTATATCCTATGAAGAAAGAAGCTAGATATTAAGAAAGAAATGTATGATTAATGACATGAAATGTGAGCCTTCAATAAAAAATTTCTTTCCAAACTTGAACATTTGAATGCACCTTGAAATCTTGCTTGCAAATGATGACTTGTATGCTTGAAAGTATGGATTGCTCACATGTTGAATGGATTATGTGCATAATAATGGATGATAAAATGAAATGAGGCTTTAATTGGTAGACTACACTAGTCATAAAAATTAATTAAAAACCTTGAAATGGACTTGGTATCCAAAGGCAAAATGTCATAGGTTGAGGTAGACCTCAACCGCAACCTAAACCTGGGAGATCTCCTACATCAAGATTCTTTTTGGGGTCTTAGGGATAGAGAAAAAATAAGTAAAAAATGGACATAAACTTGAGTAAAAGGCACAATTTGAGAATAAATGCATCCATGTTCTAGGAGATCACTAAAATCAGGGCTAAAAGGTGTTACAAAGAAAGTGTAAACTTTTTAACATGATACATTTAGCCCCCATTTTGGTAGTAGTATGAACCAAAATCAAAATCACAATAAAGTAGATTAAATACATAAGATAATTGTAATGCCCCGCAAAGGGATCCAAAGAATTAACCTAGAATTTCACTAAGTTTGGAAAGCATTTTTTTTTTTTTAAAACATGAAAGTAATATCATTCACAACTGATACAAGAATAACGGAAGCAATAGCAATAACCATCTAAAAGTAAACATAACATAACATAACAGGTTACATTCTTTAAATATCCCTTACTGTTGAATTACATCTAAATCAACTAACATTATTGAATCTATCTAATACAACAACCACATGATATAATAATGATAAGTCCAATGTTTATACAATACATTTCTAAATGCTCAATCATCCACTGTACATGTCACAGGGTATGAAAAGCTTATAAGAATATACATATGGGGAATAAGGTACATCATCCTATTATAATCCATGATACATCAAGTAAAGATAACCATATGATACACATGATACATCATCATAGAAGATATATACATCCATCATAAAGATCAAACATAATAAACTAAGTGCATGGTTCCTCCCAACCATAAATAGCATCATTAGACCATCGTGGGTCCTAGCCATCCCTCTGTGCGTAACATTCTAAATCATCGAAGAGATCATCGGTATTAACATAGTAGGAATGTCACTCCTAACATATACTACATCATATGAAAAAAGTCATCTAACATGCAAATATAAGCATAAGATAACATCATTTAACATATGCTAATCATCAGTGAAAGGCTACATATCCACCATCATAAAGGATGCATCAACCACGATGTCTCAACAGATCTCAAATGATAAGAGTGGAAAAACACTACCACTCGACCGCGTGGTACCTAAGTGGTCCACTCCCACCATGCTGAGGAGATAATCTCAAGTCCCAAATAGGCTATCCAAAACACATAACATAAATCTCTATAAGTCTAGAAATCCTAAAAGTATACTAACTCAAAGGTTCCAATCACAAAACCGACATCTAATCCCCAGAGGCACACAATGACATGTAGGAAACCTACTATGCAAGCGAAAAAGTGTCATCGCATATATCATCTAGAAGTTACACTAGTAGTTAGCTATACTCCACGGGTCCCTACTGATCCTCATGCGGCCACTAGTATCCTCTCATACTGACAAGGCATACTATGGAATGCAAGGTAGCAACCATGCATTCTCTCTACTCCCATCCTAGTCTGTACTAGCACTCAAGGCACGAGTGAGAACAAAACAATTATCTTTTTAGGTTCATTAAGTCAGTATTAGGTGTGAATGTTTTCGCTTATTTAAACAACTTACAATGAGTTACCCTGGCAGCCTCTTAGGGCCCCGGCCCCCATTGCAAGCCACTTCCTAACACTACAAGCAGATAACCTACCCTAAGCTCATGGAATCATAAATCACCCCAGTCCTATACAAGTGATTGGAAAGAAAAATCAAAAGATAATCCAAAATAAGAACATCAAATATCCACAATAATAGCATCAAATCTCCATGAGCAACTGAAAAGCATCCATAGAAAACCATGACCACAACAGCTCTCTATTGGCAATTGAAGCATCGCTGATAATCAAAAGTATCCACTGGTTCTCAATAACCAAAATATATCTCAAATCATACTGATTGAAGACTCCAAAATGGTTGAGTCAAAACATGTCACAACATGACATCATAAATCAACATTTCAGTCCCATCATGGAGACTGGAAAATATCCCAAAGATAACTGATCAATGACTCAAAAATGGTTAAGTCAAGTGTCTCATAGATAAGAATCTCAACTATAACAATCATTAATTACAAACATTTCATAGAGCATTCCATCACATAACCATGGTTGGGTTTATAAAGATCGAAAATAAGACATCATCATGACATCACAATCATAACCCCCGAGCCTCTGGTAAACATCCTATAACTGGTCAATACTAGTCAACCCAAAACCCAAAACAAATAGCATGGAGAAAACACAATGCAAGCACATGTTTTGGTTTTGCTAAAATTGCATCATTGAATTAAGTGTGGAGGTATCAGTTTTCGTTTCCAAACTTAGATATTGAGTAGAGGGACATTTGTACGTTTTTCCTAACCCATGTATTGTTTTGATGGACTAAAGTTTTTCCCTCTAACTCTTAGAACTCAATTTCCTAAGTGTTCTAGGAATCATACGCTATTCTCAATTTACAATTTTGAGTAGAACTAAAATATTAAATAACTTAAGTATCATAACTTTTGACTAACCTTAATTAGATCAAATTCTAATTAAAACTATATTATTTATTTAGAATCTCAAATATTTAAAATTTCATTAATCCACATATATATATATATATATATATATATATATATACATATGTATGTATGTATGTATGTATGTATGTATGTATGTATATACATACATATATACGTATATATATACACATACTAATAATTAAATAAATAATTATTATTAATCTATATATATATATACATATATATATATATACATATACATATATATACATATATATATATATATATATATACATATATATACATATACATATATATATATATACATATAGATATACATATATATATACATACATATAGATATACATATATATATATATATACATATATACATATACATACATATATATATATATACATATATATATATATATCTATATATCTATATATATATATATATATGTATGTATATGTATATATGTATATATATATATATGTATATCTATATGTATGTATATATATATGTATATCTATATGTATATATATATATATGTATATATATATCTATGTATATCTATATGTATATATATATATATATATATATATATATATATATAAAACTAACAACAATTAACATTATTTATAAATGTTTTAAAAAACATCATAAAATCGAATGTAATATTTTCTTTATACAAACATTGCAACATATATATAATTAAATATACACATAATATATACATAATATATATATATACATAATATTGCATCATAATATATATACACATACTAATAATTAAATAAATAATAATTATTAATATATATATATATACATATATATATATATATATACATATACATACATATATATATATATATATATATATATATACATATACATATATATACATATGCATATATACATATACTTATATACATATATACATATACATATATATATATATATATATATATATATATATATATATATATATATATATATATATATATATATATATATATATATATATATAAAACTAACAACAATTAACATTATTTATAAATGTTTTAAAAAACATCATAAAATCGAATGTAATATTTTCTTTATACAAACATTGCAACATATATATAAACCATGGCACGCACGCAGGTACCTTGCGGTTGCAGGGCTTGCAGCGGCAGTGGTACATGGTACCTACCGACATTGTAGTTCCTACGACCGTAGGTACCCCACTGTAAACAAAGCGCGTGGGCACGAAAATTTCGTCCCCCACTGCACATTAAAATATATATTATATTATTTTTTTAAAATACGTTTCGAATAACATTTTTAAAACGTATTCAATCAATCGCGATGCAATTTTATAAGTTCTCACTGCGATATATCATTCGACCTTTCAATTAAATAAATATATATATATATATATATACATATATATATATATGTATATATATATGTATATATATGTATATATGTATATATATGTATATATATGTATATATATATATATATATATATATAAATGTATATATGTATATATATATGTGTGTGTGTGTGTGTGTGTGTGTGTGTGTGTGTGTGTGTGTGTGTGTGTGTATACACGTAGAGTTTTATACAACATAAACATATATATTTATATGTATATATAAATGTATATTTATGTAGATATGAAAATATATGTTTTTCCACAAAGAATATATATACAATTTAAGAATTTTTTATAAAATATTTGCTCTCTAAATTTACCCAACAATTCTTCTAATGGATTTGGCTATAATTTGAACCCTAGCCCCGTAATCTCTTCAGATCTATGCATATAAAGTTTTTTTCAAATAAATTTTAACTACCCATATTGAAAAATGCATACAACCAAAATAGGAAAAACCCTTAGAAAGCATATGGAAGACACAAAGAAGACAGGAAGTGCGGGATGCGAAAATAACATAAGCAAAATCACAAGAGTCTACCCGAATTTTGATGCTAATTCGCTTCTCCTCAGAAACTGTAGAGCAAGCTCCTTCCTTCTCCCACATTCTCGAGTCCTCCAATGCTCCAAAATGCTCTCCCTAAGCCTCTAGGAGTGCCCGAATATAAAGGACTCTCAGGAAGCACCTAGAATGTCTCTAGAAACAACTAGAAGGTGTAGACAACTAAGCACGAGCTTTTTCCAACCTTCTAGATGAGTCATAAGGTTGTAGACACCATGTGCTTAATTTGTGCACTAACCCCCGTGTTGTTGACATATGAGAAATAAAAAGGTGCGTTTACTCCTAGGCAAGCTTATAACTCTTATTTTATTTTTTATAACTTTCATTTTAATTTTTATAACTTTTATTATTACTATTTATTTATTACTTTATTATTATTTTATAATTATTATTAATTTTAATTTATAATTTTCTTTTATTTAATTCTTTTTCTCAATTAATTCTCATTTAATTAATTATAGTCAAAATATCAAAGATCATGATATTATATTAATTTTCTTCAAATAATTAATTTATTAATTAAATCTATTTATTAAGACTTAATTAATAGAAAATTCACCATAGACCTCCAAGATAAAATATAAAAACCCATCATAGAACAATTCATACAAAATTAGTCTAAAAGGGTTAAAAATCACGAATTATGTCATCCGACACATTCGGAAGGTAAAATATCCAAATACTTGTCCTATCTCTCTAGGACAATGGTTTTAAGGGTTTGGGATTTGGACTTGAGAATTTGTCTCCCTCCTCTTATCATTGGGATAATTTAATAGGGTATGCTCATCCTGGCAATTTAGGAAAGTTGATACCCGGTACCTGCAACCTGCATAAAAACCATGCATGTACATACAATATATATAATACTAAGCTAAATAGGCAATGGCAAGAAGTGGTGGATCATGTAGACCCCGACTAGCAGGTGACTATGACTCCCTTCCTTAACCACATCAGAAACACCATACAATAAGAACAAACACGCACACCATACACATGCAAGTATGGGGTAAGTATCCATAATAAAACACATGAGATAATAAATCATCTAACTAATCATCATTAATAACCGAAAGCAATGTAATGATCATCATGCATACATGAAATGTAAAGTCTAAATGATCTCATCATATATCAACTGAATCCATAACATAATGTCTGATAGTCTCAAAACAATACCACTAATCCATCAACATAAAACTAGTCTAACATAGTTTGATAATATTAGCAACAATGTGTCCAAAAAAATGTGAACGAGGGAAGGCACTACATCCACCTCCCCTTAGGTTAGGCTTACTCCTGGAAGCCTACAAAAAAGTAGGGATATAACTCCCGTGATCTTGTTGCATCCTCCCATGTAGCTGAAGAATCATTAGTAGGGTCCCATTGGAACGTTACCTACTTGATGGTTTGACCCCTGAGGGTCAACTCCCGCTGCTCCAGAATATGAACCGGCTCCAAAGCCAGCTGCCTGTCCTCTACTTGCAACGCATTCCAATCAAGAACACGTACAACATCAGGGATATATTGCCTAAGTACTGAAACATGGAAAACATCATGAATGCGAGCTAGGCTGGGCAGTAGAGCAAGGCGGTAAGCAACCGGGCCAATCCTCTCTAGAATCTCGAATGGTCCCACAAAGCGAGGTGATAGCTTAGAACCCTTTCCATATCGGATCGAACTCGTTCACAGACGCACTCTCAAGAAAACCTTATCTCCCACAACAAACTGCTTATCTTTCCTATGTGCATCAACATACTTTTTCTGCCTATCCTGTACCGTAGTCAAGTGCTCACGAATACGCACTACCTGTTGCTCCATATCACAAAGCATTTCAAGGCCCAATAGGATGTGATCCTCAAGACTATCCCAACTCAAGGGTGTACGAAAAGGACGTCCATATAATGCTTGAAATGGTGCCATGCCAATAGAACTATGATACCCGTTGTTGTAAGAAAACTCCACTAGGTAGAGATAGTCCTCCCAATGTGTCTGCCTATCCATCACATACATCCGTAACATATCTTCCAAATCTTGATTCACCCTCTCTATCTAACCATCTGTCTCTAGATGGTATGCCGAACTAAAATTTAATTGCGCTCCAAGCTCATGCTGCAAAGATGTCCAGAATGCGGATGTGAATACAGGATCCCTGTCAAAAATGATCTTTCTAGGAATGCCATGTAATCTCACAATGTCACGCATGAAGACATTAGCTACAGAAGTTGTTGTGTAGGAAGACCTGATTGGTGAAAAATGTGCCACCTTAATCAACTGATCAACGGTGACCATGATAGCATCATGACGATGAACAGTCGTAGGTAATCCTACAACGAAGTCCATGGAGATGATATCCCACTTCCATGATGGAATGAGATTTGGCTGCAAAAGTCCAACTGGGTGCTAGTGTTTTGCCTTAACTCTCTGACACTCAAGACACCTAGCACATAATCCACAATGTCTCACTTCATTCCTGACCAAAAGAACAAACGTCTCAAATCAGCATGCATCTTCTTGACACCTGGATGTGCTGAGTAAGGTGTACGATGGGCTTCTGCTAGGATCAAGGTGTGAAGCTCATCTAGTAATGGCACATAAATCCTCCCCAAATGTCTCAAAAGACCATTTGACTCTCGGACGTAGCCTACAAACTTACCCTCCAAAGGTCTTCCTAAATCTATCTCTCTGCACACTTCTTGATACCAAAAATTTGTAGGAAGTGCCTGAAGAATCTGACTCCTTAAATCCACACTAAGAGTCATAGATGATATCACATGTCTCCTACAACTCAAAACATCTGCCACCACATTCTCCTTTACTTGAATGTACTTTACCTCAAAATCATACTCGCATAGAAATTCCATCCATCGCCTCTGACGAGCATTCAAATTAGGCTGAGTGAAAATGTACTGAAGATTGCGATGATCGCTATGTAGCTTGAATCTGTGCCCCAACAAGAAATGTCTCCACCTTGTCAAAGCATGAACTACTGCTGCTAACTCAAGATCATGCGTAGGATAATTTAGCTCGTGATCCTTGAGCTTGCGTGATTCATACGCAATCACCTGCCCATTCTGCATCAAAACTGCTCCAATCCCTTCAAGAGAAGCATCTGTACACACCATGAAATCACCTTGTGGATTAGGTACGGCTAAAATTGATGCACTAGTCAAAAGCTCCTTGAGCTTCTAAAATGCCTCCTCACATTTCTCCGTCCACACAAACTTCTTTCCTTTCCTCTAAAGAGAAGTGATAAGATGTGCTATCCTAAAGAAGTTTTGGACAAATCTGCGATAATAACCAGCTAGGCCCATGAAACTATGAATCTCTGACACATTAGTTGGTGTAGGCCAATCTACTATCGCCTAAATCTTTGGAGGGTCTACTGAAATACCATCACCTAAAATGACATGCCCTAAATACTGAAACTTGGATTTGAAGAATTCACACTTAGCTGCATTGGCATAAAGCTGATTGTCTCTTAAACACTATAAAACCAATCACAAGTGTTCCTCATGCTCCTTTTGAGACTTAGAATATATCAATATGTCATCAAGAAACATAAGTACAAACCTGTCAAGATATGATCGAAAAACACCATTCATCAAACTCATGAAAACTGATGGAGCATTAGTCAACCCAAAAGGTACCCCTGTGAACTCATAATGCCCATAGTGAGTTCAAAAAGTGGTCTTGTGAATATCGGCTTCCTTAATGCGAAGCTAGTGGTATCCTGACTTAAGGTCAATCTTGGAGAATACTGTAGCTCCCTTGATCTAATCAAATAAGTCATCGATCCTAGGTAGAGGATACCTATTCTTAATAGTCACCTTATTCAACTCTCTATAATCAATACAAAGGCGCAAAGAACCATCTTTCTTCTTCACAAAGAGCACTGGAGCTCCCCATGGTGATACACTAGGTCGAATGCTTCCTTTGGCCAGAAGTTCCTCTAGCTGAAGATGTAACTCTCCCAATTCCTTTGTAGTCATACGATAAGGAGCTTTAGAGATAGGCTTCACTCCAGGAATCATATCAATACTAAAATCGATGTCCCTCTTTGGAGGCATGCCTGGAATCTCACTTGGAAAAACATCTGCATACTCCTATAAAATTGGGTGATCTAAAGTCTTCCTCACGGGATCTTCCTCATCAAGATCATTTACCATAACAACAAATATCTGACATCCCTTATGGAAACTCCACTTCATTTGCATAGCAGAAATCATCCGCAGAGATATAGGCCTTGGTATCCCAACTATCTTCACATCATTCCCTTGGTCATCTTGGCACATAATAATCTTCTTCCTGCAATCTATACTGGCTCTATGAGATCTGAGCCAATCCATACCCAAAACCACATCATAGGAACCAAGAGGTATGACTCAAAGGTCAACTGCAGTATCAAATCCTCCTAAACTAAGCCCACACTTATGAACTACAAAATCTGTGGAGACCTTAATACCTGAGGCTAGTTCCACTTGCCAACCATGATCTTGCTTCACTGCATCCAACTTACACTTACAAACTATAGATGGTGAAATAAATGAATCTGTAGCTCTTGAATCAAACAATACTGAAAGAGATATACCTCGAATAGAACCCATGGTCTCAACCACTATTCCTTGATGATCTGCCTGATGGTGATCTACTGTTGCAAACACTCTATGAGCTCTACCTGCATCACCCATTGTAAGCTCTGAAGCTGTAGGCATAGGTCCTAAAAATTGAGGTGCTCGTTGTGGACATTGAGCTGAATAATGTCCAATTTGACCACATGAAAAACATTATGTATTTCTACCAAATCCTTTACCCATAGGTGGTGCATTTGATTGTTGATAGCTGTTCTTGCTAACAAAAGACTGACTACTCTGAGCTGGCTAATTGGGCTGATTTTTTTTATTGCATTGAGTATTGTAGTTGTTCTTGGAGTTAGAACCTCTGCCACCACCTTGAGCTTGAGAATTCGATCCCTTTTGCTGCTACATCTACTGAGACCGCTGCTGATATTGTTTCCTCTTAGAAAATGAAGGCTTCCTGTTACCACCTGAATTGTAGTTGCCTTTAGATCCTGATGCTGCTGGTGCTCCTACAAAATCTCCTTAACCAAGGTTGACACTTTTCTCAACAAGGATAGCTCAACGTACCGCATCCTTGAGGGTTTTTGGCTCAAATACCTTGACACCCCCAATTATACGGTTGTTCAAACCTCTAATAAAATGTTGTGTCAATTGAGCTAAATTTTCACTAAATCTTGAAAAAGACATGAGCTCATAAAACTTACACTCATACTCGGTCACTGACATAGTATACCGCTTGAGATTATGAAACTCATCTACCCTTTGTTGCTTCCATTCCTCTGGTAGGAATCATTCACGAAAACTCTCTAAGAATAGTTCCCAAGTGACACTGCTCATATCAATACCTAGCTTCTTCTCCTCAATTTTCCACCAAGTGGCCCCAAAATTCTCCAAATTGGTAATCGCAAATCTTGCCTTAACATTGCTTTTGAAATCCTGCATGGCAAAAATCCTGTCGAGGGCAATAAGCCACTGTTCGGCCACATAACCAGAACCTTGCCCATTGAAAGGCTTGACCTTGGATCTCGAAAGATCCTTCATCTGAGTGGACACAATGGACCTCTGACGATCCTTCCAAGGGATCCTAGACCTGGGTCTATGCTCTTGTTCTGTCTGATGTGCTTTGGGCTAATCTTGAACAGGAGGTAGATGGTCAAGAATAGTCTGCATCATCTATCTCAAATCAACCTCTTCAGACTCAGCTTGGTCCTCTCTATGGCTCTCTTCTTGCTGCTTACTAGCATGCTCTCCTCTAGTCTCTTCATGAGCAGATCCCCCATGGGCAGACTCATGGACACTGATAGCTCTACCACGACCACGACCTCCACCACGACCTCTACCACGACCTCCAATAGAAGACCTAGTCCCAGATACCATCCTACAATAGTACAAAGTACTATTACAATCAAAAGACACATGTTTGCAATAGGCTAAGTTCAATTTCAGTTTTGTCTAAGTTTAGGTTTAAGTAAGATCTCAGTTTTGAAAACTAAGTGTTGAAGTATGAAAAATATACAAGTAACAGTACAACTTTAGTTCACCTAGTTTCAAGTTGAAGAAATATACTTAATAGTTTCAAATCCTAGCTTGTTCCAAAATACCCAGAGCTCCCAATATAGAAACTCAGGCTCTGATACCAAATGTAATGCCCCGCCAAGGGATCCAAAGAATTAACCTAGAATTTCACTAAGTTTGGAAAGCATTTTTTTTTTTAAAAACATGAAAGTAATATCATTCACAACTGATACAAGAATAACGGAAGCAATAGCAATAACCATCTAAAAGTAAACATAACATAACATAACAGGTTACATTCTTTAAAGATCCCTAAATGTTGAATTACATCTAAATCAACTAACATTATTGAATCCATCTAATACAACAACCACGTGATATAATAATAATAAGTCCAATGTTTATACATTACATTTGTAAATGCTCAATCATCCACTGTACATGTCACAGGGTATGAAAAGCTTAAAAGGATATACATATGCGGAATAAGGTACATCATCCTATTCTAATCCATGATACATCAAGTAAAGATAACCATATGATACACATGATACATCATCATTGAGGATATATACATCCATCATAAAGATCAAACATAACAAACTAAGTACACGGTTCCTCCCAACTATAAATAGCATCATTAGACCATCGTGGGTCCTAGCCATCCCTCCGTGCGTAACATTCCAAATCACCAAAGAGATCATCGGTATTAACATAGTAGGAATGTCACTCTTAACATATACTACATCATATGCAAAAAGTAATCTAACATGCAAATATAAGCATAAGATAACATCATCTAACATATGCTAATCATCAATGAAAGGATACATATCCACCATCATAAAGGATGCATCAACCACAATGTCTCAACGGATCTCAAATGATAAGAGTGGAAAAACACTACCACCCGACCGCATGGTACCTAAGTGGTCCACTCCCACCATGCTGAGGAGATAATCTCAAGCCCTAAACAAGCTATCCAAAATACATAGCATAAATCTCTATAAGTCCAAGAATCCTAAAAGTATACTAACTCAAAGGTTCCAATCACAAAACTGACATCTAATCCCCAGAGGCACACAATGACATGTAGGAAACCTACTATGCAAGCGAGAAAGTGTTATCGCATATATCATGTAGAAGTTACCCTGGCAGTTAGCTATACTCCACGGGTCCCTACTGATCCTCATGTGGCCACTAGTATCCTCTCATACTGACAAGGCATACTATGGAATGCAAGGTCGCAACCATGCGTTCTCTCTACTCCCATCCTAGTCTATACTAGCACTCGAGGCATGGGTGAGAACAAAACAATTATCTTTTTAAGTTCATTAAGTCAGTATTAGGTGTGAATGTTTTCACTTATTAAAACAACTTGCAATGAGTTACCCTGGTAGCCTCTAAGGGCCCCGGCCCCCATTGCAAGCCACTTCTTGACACTAAAAGCAGATAACCTACCCTAAGCTCATGGAATCATAAATCACCCCAGTCCTATACAAGCGACTGGAAAGAAAAATCAAAAGATAATCCAAAATAAGAACATCAAATATCCACAATAATATCATCAAATCTCCATGAGCAACTAAAAAGCATCCATAGAAAATCATGACCACAATAACTCTCTATTGGCAACC
>CM053788.1:1335000-1377500 GCA_028749045.1 Cupressus sempervirens | reverse complement strand
ACCATAGACCTCCAAGATAAAATATAAAAACCCATCATAGAACAATTCATACAAAATCAGTCTAAAAGGGTTAAAAATCACGAATTATGTCATCCGACACATTCAGAAGGTAAAATATCTAGGTACTTGTCCTATCTCTCTAGGACAATGGTTTTAAGGGTTTGGAATTTGGACTTGAGAATTTATCTCCCTTCTCTTATCATTGAGATAATTTAATAGGGTACGCTCATCCTGGCAATTCAGGGAAGTCGATACCCAGTACCTACAACTTGCATAAAAACCATGCATGTACATATAATATATATAATACTAAGCTAAACAAGCAATGGCAAGAAGTGGTGCATCGTGTAGATCCCGACTAGCAGGTGACTACGACTCCCTTCCTTAACCACATCAGAAATGCCATACAATAAGAACAGACACACACACACCATACACATGCAAGTATGGGGTAAGTATCCATAATAAAACACATGAGTTAATAAACCATCTAACTAATCATCATCAATAACTGAAATCAATGTAATGATCATCATGCATACATGAAATGTAAAGTCTAAATGATCTCATCATATATCAACTGAATCCATAACATAATGTCTGATAGTCTCAAAACAATACCACTAATCCATCAAAATAAAACTAGTCTAACATAGTCTGATAATATTAGCAACAATGTGTCCAAAAAAATGTGAACAAGGGCAGGCACTACAATAATATTGCACAAAATAAGGAGACAACAAAAAAATCAAGCCCCCAATACACTTGTGTTATCATCAAATCCAAAATAACGACAAGAGAAACATCGCTTAGAAAACAAAAAAACAAAAAAAGGGGTGTAATTGCCTCACCTGGTAAGATTTGTGCATCTTATTATGAACCACACAAAATATAGAATTGAACAGTCTATCAAGTTTGTGTGCCTCGTAGTCAATGCTATAAAAGTCTTATGCCTTTTGGTGACTTTGCATGTGTTTATGGATGTACCTTGTAAATGGGCCAGGGTTTATTGTATTCAGGAGAACTAATTTGTTTGTGCATCTCACAGATCAATCAATTTGATGGGGATTGGATATGTTTGTGTATGCTAGGATAGGTCAAATATATAGAAAACTATGTTATTCTAGTCAACCAATCCAAAATATGTGAAAATAGATAGTAAGTGGACTTATAAACTTGTATTATGCTGGTTTACACCATTTTTCATGCTCAAAGTGCAAAATATATGTAATAAGGAGGCTATGTATGACCCCCCCTAAGATGGAAAAAACAAATGAGTGTTATTTTTTCATCTTAAGGAAGTGATGAACAAGGATAAATCACTCTCAACATAAAGGTGGTATCACAAGAGACACCTAGTCTAAGACAAAGAGGTTACATCTCCTATGAGGCCATGAAAGGGAGAAATACAACATGATACCATGCAAGAAGTGAAAAAGGAAGTTCACGTAAAGGAAAAAACACTATTTGGGCTTGGAAATCCAATTGCAAATAATGAACAAGATTACAATCAAGGATGTGTATCCTTAATATAAACTAATATGTTAATTTGATTAGACATAACATGATTAAAAAAATAGCACTTAACCAAGGGAAAAGTGGATCCTCAAAATAATGAGATAGATAAATATGGATCCCTTTTCCTCCAAGTATAGGAATAATGGTAAAGAGGAGCAATACTGCTACTCACAAAATAAACCATGCATAATGATGGGCCCCCAATGAATAGGCTAACAATGTTACCTAGTATTAAGGAACATAATAGGGAGTTTGATGTTATTTAGAAAAAAAAGTATTGAAAAACAACTCATTGCAAGATGATATAGAAATAATAGAATTATCAATGATATGTTTAAGTTTGAGATGTAAAGCTTGACATTAATTAACAGAGTGGTCATGATATCAATAATACATGCAAAAATAAAGAGTTATATGATTTGGGCTACATTTATTTTTGTGTTTAGATATGGTAATCACCTAAGCATGATGAAGTTTAGGTAAAATTATTTCTTGATTAATAGTGATAGGAGAATATATTTTAGATGATGAAGGAGAGGATATGGACAAAGAAGGTGACTCAAAACCAAATGCTTCGATAGGTTTTTCACTATTCTCAATACTTTATTGTTCACATCCTGAATTATGTTAAGAATTGTGATTCATAATGGTGTTAATTGTTTGTGATTATTTAGAAGAATTAAATCCTATTCCATAACAATGTACATACCCCCATTCCCTAAGGGCATTTGAATTATGTATTCCTATTTACCACATCCATTCCTAGTGAATCCATGTTTTGCTGATAAATGATAACTAGGACCATAACAATAAGCCATATCATAAAGAGATAATAAAACTTTTGTATTCACCATGTCATCGCAACTAGGTTTGATGGATTCACTATGAGTGGAAGCAATGACAAACATTTTACTTAGTTGTTTAGAAAGAGGAATAGTTTTGAATTGCTTGTTATATTTAGATTGCATAAACTGAAGGTCTAAAATTTTGTACTCTCCAATCAATTTTTTGGGGAATATAAGGATCCCCAAGCATCATCTATTAGAGAACTAGAGGAAGGAGTATCATTATAATATTCTTGAGCTTGTTACTGACACATGAGTATTACTTTATTCAATATGCAAACAACTATTCAGTTTATCATATGAGTGAATAGTGTACATCACATTATTGTAGATAAACTTGACTTTTCAATAAAGAATTGGAGGAATAACATGTATGTTATGTAACCAAGCTCTACCCAAAATAATATTTAATTAAGAGGTACAAGCATTACATGAATAGGGATATCCAAAATTACTAGACCTACTTTAATATGTAATGTAATGATACCTAAGGTTTTCTTAGAAAAATTATCAAATCCATGTATATGAATATTATTAGATTGAATAGTTGAAAGATTATCTTTAATTTATTTGAGTGTGTTTATACTAAAAACATTAAGTGTGGAACCATTATGAATTAAGGTTCTATGAATTAATTATCATTTATGAGGATAGCTACCATAAGAACATCGTATAGTGATCTTGAAATTCTTTAGGAGGTAAATCACATTTTTTAAGCACAACTTGAGGTGGAATAAGGGTAGCATGCATGAACTGCAGAAAGTAATTGATATTACATTGATTAGTTGGCAGAGTTGGAAGAGTGGTTAAAGCTTTTTGAAAGGCTTTTTGGTATGTAGGAGAAGTCTAAAGAAGTTACCGCAAATAAGTCTTGGAAGGGGTATTACATAATTTTTGTACCAAATCATACTCCTTTTCAATATTTTAGGGAACATGGGGTCAAGGAGAAAAAACAAGTTGAGAAGGTGGGAGAGAGGTAAGAACAATGAAATTAGAAGATTGAGGATTATTTCTTGTATGATAGTTGTGAGACACTGCATAATAATCCTTCATGATTCCCAAATGACTTCTAGGTTTTCCTATAATAGGATAATTTAGAATTTGAAAAGAACTTGGAGGATTGTATTGTTTAACTATAATCATAGGTGTAGTGAAAGTTGGAGGATTAAATTTTTGAGGATAACCCTTGAAAATTATGATAGGTCTATTAGGAGTTTTAGGGTATCCTTTGACACTTATGAAAGGCTTTATGATTATTGAAGATTGACCATGAATATCGACAACTTTAACTTGAATAAGCTCTTGATTCTATATTGGTTCATGAATAGAAGGGAGATATAAGGTATTGATAGTTTCTTATTTTTTTGGGGTATTCTTAGAATAGGGATCATTGACTTCCTTTAAGGATTCACCTCAGTGATATGAATAAATGTATTTATTATCTCTTCATCTTGCTATAAAATGTCCTTAGGAGGAATATATGTTTTAGGAGAATGAGAAACATCAAGCATGTCAGGTTGAGAGGAAATAGAAGGTATCAACCATTATATCATCATTTTGGACTAAGGTTCGCTCATGAGGAAGAGTGATATCCATGTCATTATCCAAGGTTTCAACCCAAATATGAGAATAATCAAAGGCAAGAAAATATTTGTCAAGAAATCACACTATAGAAGAGGAATGTTCTTCATTAATTAAAGCTTGAGCTATATAAGAGGATGAATTTAAAGAAGGTATAGTATCATCCTTAACAAAAGTATCCCTCGAGATAAGGATTATATTAGGAGAAGAGTTAATGTCAATCATCAAATCTACTTCAAAAAGAGGAAGATAATTGAGAGAAAGGTTAAAATCATCTTCTTGCTCTAATAGTTCCTTATAAGGTGTTATATAAAAGAGGAAAAAGTAACATCACATACACTAAGTTGATTCATTTTAGTGGGAATATGTTGTAAAGGAAAGTTAATAGGAGGATTATAAAATTATGGTAAGAAAATGATTTAAATAACCTTTTCGACATGAGAAAGGGACAAGTGCATATAAACTGGATCTAGATGTATCTAAATGCATATAAAATAGATTCTAACTACTAATGTATACAAAATTAATGTAGATAACAAGAATTATCTAACATTAAAAATCAAGAAGTAATATGGATCCTTGACAATAAACAAAAAATTAAAGAAAGATCACACAATGAAGATCTAACAACCCAATCAAATGGTATATAATGTAAGAACTATGGGCTCACCAAAATTTAATGGATGAAATGAGATACACCACAATGTAATGGAATACACCTCTCTTACACAGACACAAGTATAGTAGAAATACTAAGATTCCTCCACAAAGGAGATCTAATTAGTACAAAGGAAAGTACTAATGTGTGATCTTCTCAATATGGAAGCCTCTTGGGTTTTGTTTGTCTTTTTCCTTAAGAAAAGGAATTGTAATGTAAAGAAAAAAAATTGAGTAGTTGAAATGCAAGTAATGTAAAAGCATATATGATAGCTAAGAACTTGAAGGATATAGATATTAAACATCAAAGTAAGTGATATGAAAAAAAAAGGGGAATCAAAATTACCTTGAGGTCCAATAGGAGGGGTCCAATTCAAATATGAAAAATAGTTATCAAACTCTATAAAAAATTGGAACATAACTAGATTTGGGACCCTAAAATAGGGATCTATTAATCCTAAAAATATGGGAACCTCTAGGCAAATTTGAACTGAAGGGTCCAGGTTGAATTAAGGTCTAATTCAAATATTTACCTCAACTTGTTCTACATTAAAAACCTAAAACTCAAAATTTTGACAAAATCTTGAAACCTTAGTTCTACAACTTGAATTTGTCCTTTCAAAAACCTACAAATATTCTTGTACACACAAGAAAATGAATTTTTTGGTGGGCAAGGGAGGGGATTTCCTTTTTCAAGCCCCCATTTATGAATTATCCTCTAAGTTAGAAAGAATGTATAAGTAATAAAACTATAAATATTCACCTCGCTAAATCTATGTAAATGTATATGAATGTGCTATCCACAAAGATGTATGAATGTTTGTATGTAGGTGTATGAATGATAATTTAGGATATCTCCAAAAATTAAATATCTCTACAAGTTTTGAATCATAGATCCATGGATGTTAGTATGCTCTTGAATGCTTGAAGGGTTGAAAGCTTGATGGACATGAATGCTTGTGCAATGATGATGAATGTAGTCCTTCCTCGATGACCAACTCCACTATCTCCTTTGAATATAGAAGATATATTGAGAAGGAAATGCATGATTGATGACATGAAATGAGGGCCTTCAATGAATCCTTGCTTTCTAGATGTGAACTCCTTGGATGCACCTTGAAAGCTTGCTTGAAATGATGGCTTGCATGCTTTAAAGTATGGATTACTTGCATATAATATGGATCACATACATAATAGTAAATTATCAAATGGCCTAAAAAAACATCCTTTTATAGATATTTTAGGATCAAAATTGAAAGATATGACTAAACTAGGCAAGAAACAAAATTATAAACCCTAAAATAGACCTTGGATCCTAAGGCAAAATGCCTTAGGTTGAGGTAGACCTCAACCTCATCCTTGGTTTGAGATTGACCTTGAACTCAACCCAAAATACACCCTACATAAGGAGGCTCTCTGGGATCTTAGGGATAGAGGAAAAAATATCAGAAATAGACAAAATCTTTAGGAAAAGGTGTAGTTCAAGCATAAACACACCCATATTCTAGGAGATCAATAAAGGGGGGGGGGACAAAAGATCTTACAAATAAAGTGTACACTTTTAAAGATGAAACATTGTCAAGTGGTATAATCCCATATTCGGTACAAATTTTAATAACTATTGATCAATTTGGCCTTTAATTTTTTTAGCTAAATCTATTGTTTTATCCTTTAAGTCCTCTCATCACTTTGAGGTTCAAGTGCTTCATTTTCTACATATTAGAAAGAGGATTTTTAAATGAAATGAAATAAAATATTTTAATGATGTCCATAAGAATCTTCTATCAAGCTAAGAAAAAATGTACCTTAGTTCATCTTCATGCTCTTTTTCATATCTAACCTCCTAATTTTGACAAGGAACGTAGTCATCTAGATAATCTTCTTTGGCTTAAATAGTTGGTGCACATTGTCAACCTTCAATGGCTTTTTGTGCTAAGTATTAATGTCCTATTAATATTTTCATTCCATATGTGGTTCCATTCTATTTGAGCTACTTCCTTATTGCAGAATATGCAGGATCTTTCTAAACAAGTCTCCTTAGGAACCCTACAACCTGCAAGTTTCACACCTAAGATAATGTGATCATGTCCTCAATTGTACAACTAAAAACCTCTATTCACTTGATTAAAAATCCCTAAATATTTTTTTCACTGTAGTCCTTAGCTAGGTTGAACTATTTGATGTAACTTTTATGCACAAATTACTTTGTCCACATGGTAGTTCTAAATTATTTTTATCTCATATATTTTTATTTCTTCATTGGTATTGGGACACTTTTGTAAGTTGATACCCCATTTATTCATATAGTTGTTATTTTTCTTCATCTAGGTTTTCTTCCTACAGTCTAGATCTTCCTTCATAACCACTTTGTGCCACCCTTGGTTATCTATGTTTTCCACCTTTTTCTAAATAATTTATTGATTTACCACCAATGATTCAAAGGAAGAGTGCCCTCTTCAACCAAAAGTACTTCATATGGAACTATGTATTTAAATTTGTGATAGATTGTGATAAGATATTTTTTGTTTTATACAATATGTCTATGACTACACTTTTATGCATCACTTCCCCACAATTCAAAACCATAAAATATAACCAACATGACTAGTAAGCCAAAAAGGGCTTTCTTGGTTTTCCAATCCAAGGGTTCCACTTTCCTACCTATCTTGAAGTAGGTAAGAGATCTTAAACCTCCTTGAATTCTCTTTTTCTAGTCTCCCAAATGAAATTATAAGGGCATTCAATATCAAGATATTTTTATTATTTTACTGTTCCTAGTGAGCTTCCCTAAAAAAGAAAGGAGAATTTATTAAATGAGAAAATCATCATTTGGTCTTGATAATATTTGTCTACATCCCAACCTCATGAAAAAAGTGTTCTAAGGCCTTGAATTTTTCTTTCAATCCATGAGGTAATTATAAAATTAAGATAATATCATCAATGTATAAAAGTAGATTCACCACATAACCTGCTAGTTGGATACCTTTTCCATTTGTATTGTGGAATTTCAGAATTTGGTTCCTTTTAAATGCTCAACTTTGGTAGCTTCCAAGGTTTATGTTAATGGTGTCACATGATCACATCTTGTTGGTTACAGAAGTCCAAGAATTCTTATTATGCCATGGTTACAAATTAGTACAATAACACCTCATATCTACAACATGTGGAATCCACAAGTGCATAATGACAACTTATGTGCTTTTTTCTATGGACATATATTTGAAAACTCCTACCACATGTCTTCCTAGCCAGAGTTTTTTGTGACCCTATAGGTTGAAAATGGTGGGTCAAAGTCAAAGAAATGAAATTGTTGATTTTTTGCGTTTGGTAATTTAGTGCTACAAGGAATTGTACAATATATAGTTTTGAAGTTTTATCTCCATTGGAGATGACCAACATGACTCATTAGATGTTGACCAGGATACTTCTCATTCTTTTATTTTCTTTTAAAATATAGTTAGTGATAGTTAGAGCAATCTAAAGCATTTATATCATAGTGAATTTCATGATCGATGTTCCTCATTGAAATGTGGAGATAATGACTACTTTTCACAGACTAGTTTTTGGAAATGAATAGTTATGATCAAAGTAACTAAGTATATGTTGCTTTCTTTGTCGGTTTTCTCAATAAGTGCTACATTGGAATTTCTTATGCATTACAATTATAATTGTACAAAGTTTGAGAGTAATTTTGAGGTGAAAATGCATTCTTTGTTGAAAATTAGGATATTTAGGCATAATATCAAGTTTTAAAATTCTTAGTTTTGATTCTGTTTTGTAATTCCTCACATATTTAAGGTTTTCACATAGTAATTATGAACACTAAAGTCACAGAGATTCATAAATACAAAATCCTAGATATAAATTGTTGAGCCCTACTTTTTGTAAAGACAAAAATAATTAGTCTAAGGGTTGGGGTTCTTCCTCTAAGTGAACCTTTGACAAAGACCTTCCAGTCTAGTTGCCTAGTTCATCTAGGAAGATAATTCATATCGTAGGGTTGAGGGCATCTCTCAAAAGGTTTGAGGATCTATGTTTTTTAGAATGTCGAGATCCAAAATTCCCCTTTGCAATGTGGGAGTTATTCTTTTATTGACATAAGAGAATAATATGTGATGCTTCTATCAAATAAATGGACTATGACTTGAGAAAGTTGGTAGTCAACAATATTTCCATGGGTGCGAATTTTGTTAGATTTATTACCAAAGACAATGATGCAAATGTGAGGATGATTAGGGATTGGAATGGAAATAAGTCAATCACCACTGACAAGGATTTCTTCGCAAAGGTCTTTGACCTAACCTAAATATCAAATATAGTAACTTCAAATTTTTAAAGATAAATACCAAAAACACAAGAATAGTTTCAGGGTAATAACATTCCTAGAAAAATAACCAAAATATCTAATAATAAAAATGATCTTTTGTGTGGACATGTTTTTAGATTAATTTATCAAGACTTACTATTCCTTATCCCAAGCTTTAGAGGGGCATCAAGATTGAAGATCCCAATTCCATTACTGTATGAGGTTGTGAACATTCAAACTCCTATTAAAAATATTGGTATTTTTGTAGCTTCATTTCAAATGGGATGTACTACAATAAAGTGGTATATTTCATATGATATTCATTGTTATGTCATATGGAGGAACAACAAAAAAAGGAACAAGGACCTACAAGTGAAAATGATTGATAAAAATGAAAAATCTCTACTAATCCAATATTTGACCTTATCTAGGATAAATTTTTCCTTTATGAAAATTTCATTCTCTCCAAAGATCATTTTGTTGGGACTCTAAGGAGATGAAGTGTGTCGAAACTCATTTTTTGGGATTCTAAAGAGATGAAGTGCAATGAAAATATCAATATAAAAATGATTAAATAAATTATATTAACTTTTAAATTTCAGAGGCAATATTAGCTAAACTTATTCTAATTATAGTAGATAATAAGAATGAACGGACAAAATAATTAAATAATTTTTATTTAATATGGACGGGAAGAGAAAATGATGAATTTATTAAATAACTAGAAAAAATATTTAATCAAATGTTAATGAGAAAATAAACTAATTATATAATATGAAGAAATAGTGGTGAATTATTTAATTATTGTAGATGAATGGATGTAATTTTAGCTTAATAATGTAATAAAAGAATTGTTTGGAACATGACAACATGGTGATTTACTTTATACATATTCTCTTGTCTTTCTTGATGATTTTTTAATTAGATTGTGTTAAACTATTATTGTAATCAAGATTGGTTTAGAGAGATACATACTCTACTTGAGAGTATGAATTATAAATTGACTATTTTGAAGGGATTGATTAATACTATTGTGTTGAAAGAAATATGCTTCCAAATGAATTGATTTTAACACTAAAAGTAGCTCACAAATGTGAATTAAAGCAATAACTAAGATTAGACATGAAAGATTCACAAACTAGCAAAGCTTACGATGACCAAGTATGATGCTTCTCTTGACAAGTAGATTCTCCCCATGATGGTACATTTGATATATGATCATGATTTTGGTAGCATAAAAGTGCTCAAATGATGTTCAAAGATGGAAAATGCTCAAGGATGAATGCAAGTTTTAAGTTGTGTTGATTCACGAATGAGATCATTGAAAAATGGCTATGTGTTGGAGGATTTTCAAGAAAAAGGGAATGGGTGACCAAGATGCAAGGGAGGAGGATCCAAGCGTAGAGCACAGTTTGGTTCTTGACTCTCATGGGAAGTTGACAAGTGTCAATGCATGGGGTAAGGCCTAGAGTAGATTGTTGAGGGGAAAGGGACTTTTGATTGTAGAGAAGATTTTCAAAGTACACAAAAGAATGTAAATAAGAAATTTTAAAGTTTCTTTGGAGAGGACACGTGGGATGTAGACCCACATGGGGTACCCATTCAAATGTGGGCATTGTCTACGCAACAACTTATTTGCACCTTGGTAAAAAATATATTGCTCACAAACAATAGTATGTTATCAATTACATTATTTAATTGTAAGTGTTTGCAAATTACTAAAACATATTAATAAAATTAGCTAACATAATTGCTAACACACTATTGTTTGTTAGCAATCTGTTTTGTGCAAATAAGTTGTTGCGTAGATAGTACCCCAAATGTGGGTGTTCATTATGGCTAAAGAGATAAGTGAGAGAAAGTATTTGCCAGTTATGACACAAAATGATTTTCTCCCCAATGTGAAAACACTTAGGGGAGAAGATTAGGGCACTAAAGAAGGATTGAAGGAGAGCAAGTGAGAAACATAAGAGAATGCAAGTAGGTAGGGGAAACACAGTTTTGAATTAATTTAAATTTGAATTTGGGGAAAAATAATATGGAGGATTTTGATTAAATAGTGAAATAGGTTAGAAAGGGGACTATGAACTAGGGAGATTAAATATAAATTAATCTACCTAATAGACAAAGGAATAATCACCTAATAACTAAATAGATATAAGTTATTTAACTATTAGGACAATGACTCATGAGGAATAAATATGACAAATTCGATCAATTAGTGATGATCAAGTTTAAGAGTCTACAACTATGTTGATTTAATAATTGTCTTTTTATTTTTATTTTTAGATGTTTGTTACTTAGTAATTTGATAATAGGAGAACATAGAAAATACTAAATGTATGGCGCATGCATTTTTTGTATGGATGGTTTCTTAGCCTCATTACATGTAATCCTAGTAAATGTAGGTCATGTTTTTAATTTGTTTGTGAGCATATTTCTTGCTTGTTGTATAGGGATTGTAATACCCCTAAACTGTCACATTGGCATTTTGAACCAATTTTGGTGCATCAATCTTACAACATCTATTTGTTGATCAATTAAGTCTTATTGTACTAGGCATTTCTAATTCTTATCGCCTTTACTCAACCTAAGTGTCAAATGCAAAAAATCCCTAATCTTTATTAATCACATACTTTATTTAATTCCTAAATGTTGATTGAAATTAGCTAAATTAACCTCCTAATTGAATTAATTTAATTATAAGTCGTAAGTACTTTAATTAAATTAAATCCACCCCCTTTAGCTAGTACATATAAAAAAGGAATTAAAATACATTGATTTAATTAAATATATATATATCATAAGCGTTGAACCTAATTATTTAATCAATTAGAATATCTTATTATGATGCCATGTTTGAATGTATTAATATTCTTTCCTAATTCATCTCATATGAAAAAGGAATTAAAAATATTGATTTAATCAAATATGCTCATCATAATTGTTAAAACTAATTATTGAATTAATTAGAAAAATAATTATGAGCACATATTTGAATGGATCAATGTTATCTCCTATTTCATCTTATTCAACTCCATAAAAAATGGAGGACTTAATCTCACATTCAATCTAAACTGTACACTCGGTTTAATCTTGACCACTGATCGGATCCAAGATTCTATAAAAAGAGACTCCTAACCTCTCATTTGGGGAGGATGCAAGTGAAGAGTATTGAATCGTTGGTGAATTGATTATTCAAGCATCTTGCATTCAAATTTCTATTACCTTTACATGCTCATCATCTAAATTACAATGCACTCATTTAGCTTAATTTACTTTTTATTGTCCTTAGATTAATCCATATCTTTGCATACAAAATCATAAAAAATATAGATTAATGTGCATTTGCATTCATTCATATCTTTTGTACTTGTTTGGTCTCGTTATTGAACTCTCAATTTTGAGAGTGTATAGTAAAACCCTGTCTAGTTAGAAGGCAACAAATTGCCTTGTGAAAACATGCCAGATGAATATCTCATATCCATTATGAGATGGTACTGACAAAAAATTATCATGTTGAAGTGTGTGGTTGAATTAGAGGCTCATATTTAGCACTCACAGGGATAAGTAGAACTATTTTTTCTACTCTTTATTTATTTATTATCTGTATATTTAGCATACTCTAAATATACCATCATGAACTAGATTAGAATAGCTTGTGTGTTCATTAGGGTTGATCATCTACACACCATTTTTCTTTGCTCTAGTGTCCAATACACTTAATAAGATCTCCTTTGGATAAGTTTATAAAATATGTTTGACTAACTTGCTTGTTGGAAATATCCTAGCACTTACATGATTAAAAAAATATTTAGATCTCACCATTAGACACTATAAACCAATGTTCCAATTCTTTGTTAATTTATCTTAACCCAGCTACAAATTAATTGCACAATAAATTCACAAAAACTATTATGACAATTAATACTCTAGGTTAATTAACTGAAACAAAAATACAAAAGCTACTCACACATAGAAAATAACACAACTATACCCAATAAATCTTAGCATGGGGACAAACCTGCAATTGTTGGGTCTTCTAATCAGCCTAAAAATAGACTTCCTCTCAAGGTCTAATAGAATCCAATTACAAGTTTGTTACTGCAATCTTACATATATAGAGCCAAACTGCTTTACTTAGCTTGGAAGAAAAGAATGTTTTCTTGCTTTCTTGGGCTTTAAATCATATATATAAAGTCACTTCCTATTTTTCTCAAACTCACAAACTTAGAAATATTCTTTTAAAGAATAAAAAAAGAGTTGTTGCTAAATATCCAACTTAAGTTTCTTTAGAACAACTCAACTGGACACCTTGCGAGCTAAACAACAAAAACTAACACCCCCTCTTAGCGAGGAAACAACTCAACTGGACACCTTTTGAGCTAAACAACAAAAACTAACACCCCCTCTTAGCGAGGAAGGTGTTCTATAGAACACCCAACTTATCCCTGAAGAATACAAACTTATTCTTCACCAAAGCCTGTGTAAGTATATCTGCTATTTGTTTGTCAATAGGAAAGTATTGGATTTTTGCTAACTGGTTCTCCACTCAATCTTTGATGAAGAAAACCTACAACTGCACTTTCTATCTAGCTTCAAGAGCAATAACATACTATAAGATTGTGAGTTTTAGTTTCTAGATTTGATTGTGTGTAGTTTTTTGTCATCAACCTTTCGGATCATACTACATGATCCATCAGCAGGATGTCAGAGAACATGAAGAACAAAAAATCATTTTCATGGATTGTGGAAATCTCATAAGATCTGATACTATAAGATTGTCACAATAGTTATACAAAAATAACTTCACCCTCACGATCCTCTCTCTACTAAGAGAATTAATCTCACTGAATGTGCACACAAAAACTTGTACTGAAGCTGTCCTCAAAAGAATTTGAAAAAAAACTCGCAGTAGAAAGTATAAAAATTTGTATCTACAAGAGTAATTGCCTTTGGTCCCCTTGCTGAAATTTTCTTTTCCCTTCTTCCCCAATTTCTCTTGAAAATCTCTTCCTCATACTATACTAAAGAAATCTCTTCCTCTGTTGGAAATCTCTTCCTCACAATCCATCTAAAAAATCTCTTCCTCTCTTGGAAATCTCTTCCTCACAATCCATCTAAGAAATCTCTTCCTCTCTTGGAAATCTCTTCCTCACGATATATCTAAGAAATCTCTCCCTCTCATGGAAATCTCTTCCTTCATCTTTAGATCTCTAGGAAATCTCTTCCTTTCGATATCTAGGGAACTCTCTTCTCCTCACTTTGGTTCTCCACTACCAATATACCACTCATGGTTGGAAATTGAACTCGAGAGACAAGCAATGAGTGAAAACTCATTCTCAAACTATGTTGCAAACTCGTCCACTTCTGCAGTAATTGCAACTTGGTTATTGCCCTTATTGTTCTTACTTGAGCACTAACCAACATAATGACCCAACTGATGACAATTTACCTAGGAAATCTCTTCATCAATGTCTCCACACAAATCATCCTTGCTTCTTAGATTTGCACCATGCAAAACCTATGCCAGAGGATGATCACTTTAGCCACTCTGCAACCCATCCTTATTCGAACACTAGTTGACATAGCCAAAAAAGAACTAGAAGACAAAAAAACTAATTTTTTTTCTAAAATCTATATTACACATCTTGGCTCTATGTTTAGAGTGTAGAGCTTTGATGTTGTTGGAAATTTGTTTAGCACTCCTCTTGGCATTTGTGACAAGGGTTTAACCGCCTCCTATGTACTATAAGATGAGTGGTTGTATCGTGCATTGATAGATTGATCTTTTAGTGCAATGACAACCTCACTCTAACAAGTGGTATTAGAGCTTGGTCATAGGTTCGAATCCTCAGATCCTCGGGTAATGCTGAGGGGGAGATTGTTAAAAATTTGTTCAACGCTCCCCTCGAAATTCGTGACAAGGGCTTAACCACCTCATGTGTACTATAAGATGAGTGGTTGTATTCGCCATTGATAGATCGATCTTTTGGTGTAATGACAACCCTTAACAGATGCATGATAAATTCTTATAGCCGAGCTACATATTTATTGCACAATAAATTCATAGAAAGAAACTTTATTTGATTTATAACAATTAATACTCTACGTTATTAATTGAAACAAATAGTGGAAGCAAAATTATAGAAGCTAATCAAACATAGAAAACAATATTGGTATACCTTGAATATCCCAACATGCAGAAAAACTTGCAATTGTCGGATCTTCTATTCAACCTAACAATAGACTTCCTGTCAAAGTCTAATAGAATCCAATTACAAGTTTGCTACTGCAATCATACACATATAGAGTCCATTGGCTTTACTTAGCTTGCAAGAAAAGAACATTTTCTTACTTTCTTAGACTTTAAATCATATTTAAAATCAATTCCTTTTTCCCTCAAACTCACAAACTTAGAAATGTTTTTTTAAGAATAGAAATAAAGTTGTTGCTAAATATCAAGCTTAAAACAACTCAACTCCAATTTCAGAACTAAATAACAAATAGAAGTAGAACTTCCAATTTATACAATAATACACATTATTTTCAATAGAACCAACAAAGCTTTGACTTAAAGTTCTATAGCTCAAACCATCATTATTCCAACTCTTGGCCATCTTAGTTACAAGGTTCAATAATGCCTTATAAATCTACAAATAGAGAAGAAAAGGTGTATTGAATAATTCATAGCAATAGTTCTGTTTCAGGAAAGATGACGAAGGCCATGGGAGTGCTCATTTGTGCTCTTGTATTGATGATTGTGTATAATGTGCAAATGGGTGTTGCAGTTTGTAGTAATGAATATGAAGCTCGGATGGAAGTATGATGAAAATCCTTGATGATCAAGAGATTGAGTTTTAAACTGTTTTTGTTCCATTCTCATCTCCGCAAGTGCTCATCAACTTTTTGATGAATATGATAAGGCATGTAAGATTCACGTTCCTCCTTTTTTCAAGTGTGATCCTTTTGCATAGATACCACTTTGAAAGACTTTACGAAGAATGTTTATCTAAACGTGATATTCAGTTTAAATCTTCTCCATAATTGTCATGTGAGTTGTACTTGGATGAATGTTGTTAATGGTTATCATCTGGTAGTATCTATCATTTATTCTCTGAGATTGCATATTCATCCATGTATTTTTCCTATTTACGAATTTTAATTAGATCTATGAGATATTAAGATTGCATTTTCCCCGAGTAAATGTCTATAAATCATTTATAAAATAAAATAGTGTTATCTGTATTAACACTATTGATTGATTTAAAAGGAGTATGATTGAATTTTTCTAAAAGTCAGTTCAAAATATAAAAGAGGGTGAACAACAGAAGGTATAAAAATAGGAAGGTCCCACCGAGATTTGAACTCGGGTTACTGGATTCAGAGTCCAATGTCCTCACCACTAGACCATGGGACCATTATATTTGATTTGGTATGTATAATTCAATTAATAACTTGTAGTACACCTGAAAAAAGGTTCCTCGTCGACAAACTGCGACCTGTTTGCTGTTTGAAGAGGATGCCCGTCAAAGCTAAGAAAATGTGCCCGTAAATGATATAGGGTTAGATAAAAGACGTAGCTGCATCATTTTCATTTTCTTTATAAATGGGAAGGTTGGATAATAATTAGTTATTAAGGAAATATCGTCTATATAATTTTTTTAGATAAACAATAATTAAATGTTGAATTATTTGTATAAATTCAATGAATTTAGGTGTTATTAATTGACTTTTTTAATGAATAGATTTATTTAAAAGAGAATAATAGTATACATTTATAAAAAATGCTGGGTAGATAAAAACTCATTCTTAGAGTTAAATGGGTCAGAATGTAAAATAAAACAAACATAGCATAACATAAAAGCCACATAAATTGAAATAAAGGGAAGAGGTAGATTCACGAAAGGGAAGAGTCTTTGTTTGCACATGCGCGATTTGAGTGGAGATAAATTTGTGGGTAGGAAAGAAGTAGACAAGAAATAAGTGCAACACTCTAATGGGATAATGAAGAGGAAAAGAGAAAGATTATGCACAAAGTGTACTTTTGGTCTTAAGAAGGCAGGTTAGTTGGGGCATGGCTTCACATGAAGGAATAAAGGTGGACACTCACTAAATTAGGGCTATTGTGGATTGGTTTTCTCATACAACCATTAAAAATTAAGGGATTTTTTTTGGGGTGATTGGGTACAATTAAAAGACTTGTGAAGAATTGTGGTTATATAACGATACCACTCACAACTTGGAATGAGTTAAACTAATACAACATTTGAGAAATTGAAAAGGATATTTGCACTACTCCTAACTTCCTCTAACATTTCTCATCCTGATGATGAATCACAAAGTGTAATTCAAAACATTGATGTAAAAACACTAAACACAATAAAATCTAGAAATTGCATCAATCTAAATAATTATTTGTGGAAATCTCTTCAGACTATTCACCAAGGATTTTTATTATGGATTTTGATTCTTCAGGGAATGATATTGGAGTATTTCTCGTGCAGCAAGGTCGACCCATTCATTTTGAAAGGCATCGATTAAAGGGTAAGAATAAACTTAAGCCTATTTATGAGAAGGATATGTTAGGTATTCTTTATGTAGTAAGAAAATACATACCATATCTAATGTGAAGACACTTCAAAGTTAAGACAAATCATGATAACCTTAAATATTATTTTGGAAAAAAAGATTATCTTCTTTAGATCAACAAAAATGGTTGACTAAGATGTTAGGGAATGAATTTGAGATCATATACTTGAGGAAGGAAAGGAAAATATTATGATGGATGCATTATCTAGGAAAGACAAAAGTGTGAAGTTCTATTGTGTGTCATTTTAATATTACAAGAAAATTAATTAGAAAAATTTGAATATGGGTGGAAAAAATGATGTTTCTATGAGCATTCCAGAGTGAACTAAGTATTTCAGCTAATTTTTGTTGGAAGGGATATGCTTTTCCATATAAAGAAATAACCATACTTGTGGAAGAATTCCACTCTCAAACAAGATATTCTCATATAGCTTCACAGGTCTCCAATTGGCGGTCAATTAGGATTTTTGAAGACATATCATTATAGGGGGATGTTAAAATATATTTGACTAAATGTTTCACATGTCAACTTAGAAAGAAATGGAAGACAAGTAAGATATTAGGTCTCTTGCAACCCTTAGCAATTCCTCGACAACATGGGGAAGAGGTATCCATGGATTTCATTACAAATCTCTTGAGATCTAAAGCTAAAGATGTTATCATGTCCACGATAGATCATTTCACTAAAGATGGTCATACTATTGCAGTGTCACATGTATTTTGGAGAGCATACAATGAGTACAAGGTGCACCTAAGCCTACTATTAGTAGTTATGATCCTATATTTTTAAAGTAACATTTGGATAGATTTATTATCATGTTTGGGAACTCAATTAGAGCATAGTTCTTTGTATCATCCTTAATTCCATGGCACCTTGAGGTTATTGATAGATGTTTGGAAGGATATCTATATTCTTTCACTTTATATATCCAATCACAATGGGTAGATTAGCTACAGATAATATAATGGTCATATAACACTTCCTTCCATAGTTCATAAAAAATGTATCTTTTTCGGCACACTGTATGGATATCCTCCTCCTATCACATCATTATTGAGGGTGTTGTCAAAAGTTTAAGTTATGGCGAACCACATGCTTCTTCAACAACAAGTATTTTTAGGGTTCAAGGAAGTTTGTCAATTTTTAAAAAACCCTAACTTAGCTTTGAGGAGAATGCTTCTTTAAAGAGGGGAAGTATGCTATGCCATTAATCCTCAAATATATATATATATATGGTTATGAATAGTCAAATTGTGACTAACTTAATCCCTAATTGAGTCATATCATCGTCATTTCATTGTTATTTAGTTAGTTGGGTTGACCTTAGACATGTATATTCATATTTAGGTTGGCCATGGTGTTATATTATGCATAAAGAGTGTATATATAGGAGGTAGAGTGTCTTAGTTTAACATATCGAGAATTTAATTCTTAGTGAAGGTTTTTGAAGGCATCCTTCTCAAAGTGGATTAGAAGGCCACCCCTCCAAGTGGCATATTATTATCAAGTATTTGTAGCATATTTCATATTATATATACTATTGTGCAAGCCATTTTAGTACAACACCACTTGTCAAAAGTGTACTCCACCATAAATACTAGCCACACAAAAACAACTCTTTGACTCTTCTACTAGTCTAGTTATTGTCACAATAATTAGAAATTATATCAACCCTAGCCTAACAACCTATGTCATTGCTCCCTTATATTTTTGAGACTTCCAAAATAAGTGCAATAAATATTTAAAATATAATATATTAGGACTCTAAGTTTAAGACACCTTGATCACAAATTTGTCAACTTCTATTTTACTATCCAACACTTAGATCAATGCTTACATATTCACCAAATTCTTAATAGTGTGGTTGCATTATTGCTCATACTTCCAACAAAAATAATCAAAAAAATTATTATATACTAATATTTAAAAAAAAACATAATAGGAAATCACCCACATGCTTCTGCACTTAACCAACAAAGACACATTCAAGAAATTTGTACATAAAAAACTAAGCTTCCTATCTATTTTGAATGATTAACAAAACCCTCAAAATGCTCTATTCCCAAGTATACATATAAGATACATAATAAAATTTTGTCTTTTCAAGAATCATATATTATTCCCTTCAAACTATTTTTTATGATTATCTCTTGGATTGAATTCATATGAAAGAAGTAAGAGGCCTTTCAAAGGAACAATCTAATCAAATCTATAACATCATATATACTTCCAAATGCTCCCTAACCTAGTATTATATAAAGCATCCCCCAACCACTCCATGTCTTCAATTTCAAAAATAACATTTTCCTTAGCATTTAAAAGATGCAAATTCCATATCAATTCTACCAAACAAGTTATTATCATAGTAATGAGAAGAAATTGTAACAATCCTAACCTAACAACATATGCCACTAGTCCCCTAAATGTTAGGACTTCCAAAATGAGTGCAATAAATAATCAAATAATAAATATAATAGGACTCTTCAAATTCTCTTACATTATCCAACTCTTAGATCAATGCTCCCATATTCACCAAATTCTTGTTAGTGAAGTTGTATTATCGATTATACTTTCAACAAAATAAATAAATAAAAAATCTATACATTTCTAGGTCAAGAAAGCATAATAGAAAACCATGCACAAGCTTATGCACTTAATCAACAAAGACACGCTCAAGAATTTTTTTTACATAAGCTTCCTCTCTATTTTGAACAATTAACAAAACCCTCAAAACACCATAATCCCAAGTATACATATAAAATAAAGAATGGAATTTCAAATATCAGATATTATTCCCTTCAAACTATTTTTTATGTTTATTTATTGAATTGAATTCATAAGAAATAAGTGAGAGGCCTTTCAAAGAAAAAGTCTAATCAAATCTATAACATCATATGCACTTCACTTTGCTCCCTAACCCAATATTATATGAAGCATTTCCCCAACTACTCCATATCTTAAATCCCTAAAAACAAAATTTTGGTTGGACTTTGATAGACGCAAGTTCCATGTCATCTCTCTAACCAATATGAAAGAAGTATGATTTCATTCCAACTACTTCTTTCTAGTGTTAAACCCCTTTTCTAATAATTGGTGTGGGCTTTTTTTCAATGGAAAATCTCTAGTCCACTTTCTCATATTTCTCTGTCGTAGTAGGTTGTTGAGCGTTGTGTCGGCTTAGCCATGGTGGAAGAAGTCAGTCAATACTGCCAACTTTAAACAATTAAAAACAAGGAAACAATATGAAAAATAAATGCAAAACAATGAAATTTACAGATCCGAATGATCTATTCTTGGCATAAAAAGTCAGGTGCTCACCGCCATTAAACAACCACAGAAACAGCCCCCAAAAAAACTCACAAGAAAATTGTGAATTGGGTAGTTAAATTAAGCAACCAAAACAACATTTTTTGCAGAGAATTGTGGAGTGGGTAGCTCAATTAAGCATCAAAAACAAAACTTGTGAAGTGGGTGGCTAAAATTAAGCATTCAAAACAACATTTTTTGTAGAAAGAAGTTTAGCAGGTGTTATGGAGGGGCTTATTCCATTGGCCTACAGGGCGCTAAGACGCCACAGCAGCCGCCGAAATTATCAGAGCCTGCAAGCGGGAGAAGTGATTGCTAAAAGCCACGGTCATATGGGCTGTTTTACCGGCTCTTCTTTGGGAAATCATGAAGGGAAGGGCAGATTTAGGAAGGGGAAAAGTCTCTGTTTGCGCATGCAGGATTTTGGTGAAGGGAGATCAGTAGAAAATGAAGAAATTCAACAGAATAATGAGATCATGAAGAGGAAAAGAGATCAATTGCGCTCAAAAAGCTTGGCTTTTTGATGGAATTAATATGAAGATTCCGTTCTCAGATGGTTTGGGCCTTGTGAGTTTTAGTTTTTCATTGCAATCTCTCGTTTTTTTTGGGTGTTTTTTGTCTGGTTCAGTTGCAGAGAGATATCTCCCGGCGAAGCCAATCGAGATACTTTTTGAATGAACCAGTGATGTACAAAAGAATAAAACGTTAGATTGTATGGTGATCATAAACAATTGTTGGGTAATTCATATTTGGGCAATATTTGCAGATAACATTTGCAGGGAGATTAATGTTTCTTTAATGATTTGTGGGTTTACTTTCTAATTTATAAGCTTTTGCTTAAAATTCTGATTAAATTCAATTGAGAAAGCATGGAATCCAGCAAATAAAGGAATTCACAAGTAATGAGTGAAGGATTTGGGGCAATTGAAAGTGTGATTTGAAAAATTATGATGGTATTTTCTATTTTTGTTGGGATTTATTAATTTGTATTATGAATTCTAATGGTAATCTCAGATATATATAGAGAGAGAGGGGGGGAGAGATTTGTGCAAAAATTAGAACTTCAATTGATCTTATGCGACAATTTTGAGTTTAGGATTTGAAAAAATGGAAAGTGACATATAAGAAGTTCATGATGATATTTTGCTCGTCCTTTTTTGAGATTAAGAAAAGTACTTAAAGTTCTATTGTTATTATGGCTTTTAAATGTGATCTTTATTTTTTCTCAAATGGTTACTGTAGTAATATCTCTTTTTAAGATTTATTATCAAAGAATAATCATTATAATGATATAATGTGACTTATGATTATTAGAGGTGAGAAAATAAATAATTCTATTTAATAAATGTATTTTGTAAATAATTGAACGAATGGAGATTTATTAATCATTTAAGTTTTGTATTTGAATAAGAAGTTAGTAATGATATTTTTCTCATCATTTTTGGAGATCACTTAAGCACCTAAGTTTCTATATTTTGGTTCAAGTAGTCTCAAACCTAGGACTGATAATTTGTGTTGTAGGCTCTTGCCTCTTTTTCTAAGTAGTAATTCTTATAATAATTCTTTTGTATTTATTTTCAAACAAGAACTATAATGGATCTTATGTGATGATTTTAAGTCATTATAGAATAGTAAAAAATAAGTGATTCAATGGGGCAAATTTTTTGGCCAATAATTGAATGAAAATTTTAATTTAGAAATCTTTAGCTTAGGTTGAGTAAAGGATTTGGAGAAATTAAAAGTGATATCTTTCTTTTTGAGGTAAAAGTAGCAAGTTGCCATACCAATTTTTTTAATAACTAAAATTGGTTCAAGAGTTCAAGGAGGAAAGAGCCAATAAGAAACCTCCTATCCTTTCTCTATTATAGTTGTTATATGTCTCCATATATTACCACATAAGCCCGTATAGGGAGACACCTCGTTGTGAAAATAATAAGACCTACCACCATCAAATAGACACGAAAGCAATTGAGACTACAAAGGATACAACACATCCACCTCACCTAAAAACTCTTTGGCCAAAGAGGATGTGAAAACATTGAAATTGTGAGCTCATCGACTAATTTAGTTAAGAGGTGGAAACCCTTAAATAAACCACATTGATTGTTGCTACCAAATAAATTGGGGCAACCCCCAAATTGGCTAAGAAATTAGCAAATTGATTGGCTTCTCTGAAACAATGACTGGCAATAAAAAATGTGCTCTAGTGATGGAAGATCATTGATTTCTATGGTTCAATATTTTACAATAATATTAACTTGCAATGCTTGTGTGAATATAATACATTCATTTATTGATCTTTTAATTCAAAAGTCCCTTCAAAGACATTCCCCACACATCTAATATTTATTTGTACTCCAATATTGTCATATCCAATTTAATTCCCAGTTTGTACTTTTCAACTAGTAACTCCAACATTTTGATTTTAACCAATACATTTGGGATTAAAATGTGGTGTAATGATATCCTTCGTGTAGTCTTAAACTTTTCCAAGCCACACATTTAATACCAATCAGTCCTAGAATTTGAATTGATTTGACAATGAGTTCCTTATTGTTTTAAGTTATTCCTATGAGTATTTTTCTTTTGGTGCCATCAATATGACCCTGGTCATCTTACTCTGAGAATGTATTCACTTTCTTCGCCATTATTATAGGTGACACTGATATGTCCATCGAGGTTGGAATAGTTGTTTTGGACTTAATTTGATCATTCTTCGATATACTGATGAAATATTTATCGATATATCTCCTTCCAATGTCTCCTTATTACTCACACAACTACTTCAACAAAAGCTTCTGAAATTCACCCAAGACATTTTGGAGATCCTAGTTAACAACTTTATTTGATGATAATGTTGAAGTAATAATATGGGAGTCACCCTCAATACGTAGTTTTGAAATCCCCATAGACAATGCTAGTTTTATACCATCCCTAAGAGCTCTCACCTCAACTAGATTATTAATCTCATTCAAAAACTTGGTTGTCAAAGCTTTTAAAATATGACCATGATCCCTAGATAACACACCCACCATGTGATATGTTTGGGTTCCCTTTAGATGCATCGTCAAAATTTTACTTGCAAAAAGGGGAAGAACAAGCTTCCTATTTAACTTGTTTCCAAATCTCATCCTTAGGTTTACTACCATCCATCATGCCCTAAAAAAGAATAGAAATCTGTGACCATCTATTATGGATTAAGTAGTTAGAGGAGATATCTAAGTAGTTAATAATGATATATTTCACATTTTTGTTAAGGATTTGCTAAAACACTTAAGTTTTCTATTTGTATGATGAATTATAAACGTATATTTCACTTTTCTCAAATAGGTATTGTAGCAATATTTATCAAAAGAGAACTGATGAGCCTCGAAAAGGCCATTATTTTGAGAACTTTTTATCTTGTTTTTAATAGTTATCTTACAAGAAATAGTTTATATGACTCTATGATTTAAGCAAAAAAAATTATGAATATGCTATCTATATGTTAAGACATGAAGATTGAAGTATAGATTGATCAATTATGTTGTGTTTGCTTGAATCTATGGTTGTTTACGGTTTAATGAAGGATATTACATGTTGATGAATATTTCCTCATCCATGCTATGTTTGGGTAGGTTCCTTCCTACAACAACCTTGTAAATAGTTTGATTAGCGAAGAAAAAATACATAATTTCATTTAATAATTAATATATCTTGTAAATAGTTAAATGAACAATAAATTTTATAGGCCTTCACTTTAAGTTCATTGAAGGATTTGAGGGAATTAAAAGTGAAAGTTGAGAAGTTAGTGATGAATTTTTTCTCATCTTTGTTAGGGAACAATCAAGTTCTCTATTTGTATTATGAATTATAAATGTAAATTTTGGCTTCTCTCAAGAAGTTATCATAGCAATTTCTTATTTTAGATTTTCATCAAACTAGAACCATAAATGATGTTATGTGATGATTTGTAGTCATTAGAGAAGAGAAAATAAGTATTTCCATTTGTTAAAAGTATTTTATTAATAATTGAATGAAAGATCAAGTATGTAATTATACCATCTTAAATTGGAAGCACTCCAAATTAATGAAGGTTTAGCACCTATTTAATGTGAGATCATCAATCTTTTTGCACCTTTCCTTCTTTCTTCTCTTTTTTGGCATTTCTCCTAAATGGAATTGGGGTAAAACCTAATAGATCCTTTTTAAAGCTCCTATTTTCACATGCATTAAGATCAAGATAGGATCTATCCTCCTAGGTCCTCCTTTCCCTTCATTTAACCATTTGGAATCTTCTCTCTGCATTGAAATGACTATATCTCACTCGGTGCCTAATTTATGGAATTTGGGACTTGTTTTGAGATCTCGAAAGGATCCTGAAGGTTCTAGGCCCTGGTTGTCAAGGACACAATGCACCCATAACCAATCAAGGTTGCAATTCACCCTTGATGGGCCAATTAGGGATACAATGTGTCCCTAATTGGGCCCTATTTTGGTTCCTCTATTTCGGTCCCATGGTTGAATAATCTCGAGGTGTTAATTTCTAGGAAGGTAGGCCTACAGGAGTTAGTAAATTATGAACCCATATAAGGTCTTCCATTTCCTCCATTTGGCATATCCTATCATATCACACACAAGTTTAAGCACCCTAGCTCTCAAGTTCTCAAGCATTCAAGCATTTAAGTCTTCAAGTGATTGGTGAAGTAAGCACATTACATTTGATTCAAGAGATCCTACTATTGTAAGGTGAATTCGTACATTTGCTTTACATTTCATGATATTTCAATTATTTCAATTCAAGGTTAATTCCTAGACTGAGGTTTGACTAAGGGAAACCTACCATAAAAAAATAAATCCTTCTTTGTTACAGGTTGTGAATATCAAATTGACAAACATGTTACAGATTTAAGTATCCTTTTCAACCTTCTTCAAAACTACAAAATTAAAATCAATGTCACACTCATTCCGTCAAGGCTAATCAGGTCACCCCTAATGCATCAACGGTGATCGAGTCACCCTTGATCATCTAGTTCGGCCCTAACAGATCGCCGAATGGTTTTTGGGTTTCGTCTGTCTCATAGTTTTTTATTTAGATTGAGGGAATCAACCTTTTTGGAGGTCATTTGACAACTCATTTACAAGTTTTTATTTCACAAGGTAAGTTTTTGTTCCTTCTTTATTACAATACACATTTTCATTTCCTTGCACTTAACGGTTACATTGCACATCTACTTAATTACTCTCCATAGCTCTTGCCACATTAGGATTTCAAGGATTTTTACATTCTTTCTCCAATCCTATAACTGTTAGATCTTTTTTTGTATTAGTGCTCACTTATCTCTTGGTTGACACTAATCTTCCTAGGTCTAGTTACTTTAGAGTTGGGATTGAAAGCATTAATCTCCTTAACTCCCCTTTGAGGCAAAAGGTTAATCAACCACCCCTTAGAAGTGTGAAGCAATTGAGATCTATTCCATCTGCTTTACATTTTACCTTTTACAATAATATTAAAATTGATAAATAAAATAAGAGTTTGAATATATTTAGTTCGTTCAAATTTTTGGTTGGTTGTTTTTCAATTTGAATATTTGTTTTGATAAAATTAGTATCAAATTTTCTTTTGAAATATAATAATGCAAATATAAAAAAAAGATTTTTATTATTTAGAATTTAATTGCATGTTATTTAATTTTAGTATCCAAAATAAAATTGCAAGTAATACAATCTTTTTCTTCGAGATGAGATTGCATGCGAATTGGTCCTATAATCATGACCACATCGTTCATGCACAAATTTTCCCTTTGTGATTATTTATGTGATAACATATAGTAACAAAAATAAAATAAAAAAATAATGTACTAACATCAAAATAGTTCTTACTTTCAACGATATCTCCCACTTGTTAATATTATTTCACACTTATTTGCTCCTTGGATAACAAGAGGTTCCCCTCCTTATTGTTAGAAGTAGGTGAATAGAAAGAAAATAAGGTTTCCTCCCTTAACCTTATTATCTATCTATTCATTTTAGTGAACCCAACACACCTACCCTCTTTTTTTTGTGGAATTAGATGCCCTATTATGATTTGTGGTGTTATATTTCATTTTACATTTGTTAGGTCTTTTCTTTCATTAAAATTAGGTTTAGTTTATGCTCTTGCATTTTAAAATTCAAAAATACAAAAACACTGCAAAATCTCATTTATGCTTTATTTTTTCTTAGTTTAGTTCATTTACATTGCATTGGTTTATGAGCTTTATTACTTCTAGTTCTACTTCTAATCTTAGGGTTGGATGCGATCATAGACTTATGGGTACTTTTGAGCTTGAGTCTTCTTCTCCTTTCCTTAGGATCCCGGATGAGACTTCGATTCTTCCTAATTCTAATCCTATTGTGGAGCAAAAATCTTCTCACTCATCTCATGATGAGGATGATGCTTTAAGACTTCCTCCTAAACAAGTCCAAAAACTTTCAAATGAACTTGATAAAATGGGTAATTGGCTTCTTCAAGAAAATGACAATAAAGATTCTATTCAAGCTATTGAGGCTCTTAAAAAAGTTCTTCGTGATAGTAACCAAGGTATTAATCTATTGTGAGGTATTGCTCACCTTGTGCATTCCAATGTTAAACGTTTAGCTCAAGAAGCTCAAGATTTAGGGTTGTTTCCTCTTGTCACTAGTGTAGAACCTTTTTCTATTTCTCTTCCTAGTGCTCCTATTTATACTTCTTCTTTGGTGACTATGATGGTTCCTTTTATCCCTATGAGTGTTCCTCATGTGTCCCTTCCTATCTCACAACCTTCTTATCAAAATGTTCCTTTTACTTATTCTACTCCTATGCCAACTATAGTTCCCAACGTTCCTCCACTTGTGTCTTCCATTCCTGCAGCTTCTTACATTTTACCTAGTGTATCTAATTCTAATGTTGCTATTAGTCATATTCCTTCTCATGATTCTAAAATTACTAGTTTGGCTCAAATTGTGTCATCTTTACAACAACAACTTGCCTCTTTAACTCAAAACAAGTTTAGTATCCCTACTTGTGACATGTGAAGTCCTTTATCTTAGGATATTATTCATACTCTCATTCCTCAAATAGTTGATATGCTTCATCTTGAGAATTATAATGGTAAGGGAGACCCTATTCATCATGTTAAAACATTTCAAATCCTTTTTAGTGATTATGTTCATGATCATAGGATTTTAGCTAAGTTATTGGCTCAAACTTTTCGTGAGAAGGATTTACAATGGTTTTGTTCTTTGACTCCTTATTTTATTCATTCATTTCCTCAACTTGCTAATGCCTTTATTCAACAATTTCAAAACAACATTGGCCCACATGTGTATTTGACTGATTTGATCCATTGTAAACAAAATTCATTGGTAGATTTAAGCACTTGCACGATCAGATTTCCTATCTTGTTCCTGATATTGATATTCAACATATGTTTATTTGAAATATACAAAAGGATATTAGAGATAAGATTTTACTTACTGAATTTACTTCTTTTCAACAACTTTGTGCAACACTTCATCATTATCAATTACAAGTGAGTCAATTTGAGAGCACCACTCCAATGGCTCCTATTCCTGTTGATAAATTGATGCTACTCCTAATCCAAATAAAGTTCAAAAAATCAACAACTATGTCAAGATAAATAAACAAGAAAATGTAGTTGTTGGTCAAGTTGTTGCATCTCACAATGCCACTTCTGCATCCACTACTTTTCGATTGAATCGTACATTTACTCCTCTTTTTAAAACTTTACATTCAATTTTGAATAGATTGTTAACTGCTAATATGATTACTTTACTTCCTATTCGACCTCTTTTACCTGCTACAATGATAGATAAATCTTTTGATTTGAAAGCTCTTTGTTAATATCATCACTAGAATGGTCATGATACTGAGAAATGTTATTCTTTAAAACATAATGTATAGGACTTAATTGATTTTAATGCTTTATCTGTTGATAATTTTGGTGGTAGTGGGAATAAATCTGTTTCTCCTCCTAATCAAAATTTACAAATCTATACAAATCCTTTACCTACACATAATACTAATACTATTGCTTAACCATCTTCTATGAATATTGTGTATGATTCGAAGATGGATGATCTTAATCATGTGGTTAATCAAGTGGAGCATGTGGTTCAATTTGTATCTCCACCTTAGTCTCAATCTTTGCTTCAATGTTAAGTTTTAGCTCCACCTCTACTAAAACCTAAGCCTAAATTGAAGCCTCAACCTAAACCTCGACAAAAACCTAAGAAAAAATGACCTCAAGAACTTTTGATTACCTTTGATGATTTAGAGACTATTAAAGCTCCTAATGGTCCCCTTTATATTTATGTTATGATTGTTGAGATACCCACTTGTGGTTGCCTTGTTGATCCTACCTCCTTAGTCAATGTTATTAGAGAAGAAAATATTTTTATGAAAAATTTGCAACATGATTTTATTGATAAATCAGATGTGTGGTTTCAAACTTATAACAGTTTTCTTTATCCATCATTTGGTTCTATTGATTTACCAGTTCAACTTTGTGGAAAGATTGTGAACACCACCTTTGTTGTTGTTCCTACTTCTAATTAGTTTCAAGTTAAGCTTGGTTTACTATGGTTAAATGCCATGCATGTTGTTGCTTCACCTATTCATAAATGTCTTAAGTTTTTTTATGATGATGAATTGAAGATAGTTAATCATAGTTTATATCATACTTCTATGCCCAAGGATTCTTCTACCATTGACTTCTTTTGGCCATGTTTACCTAATTCATGTCCTTTTTGACCTGATCATCTTTTTTGCTCATATCAAGTCTATAAGCATCGTAAGATTCTTGAGTTAAGTTTACCTCCCAAGGATCTTAACCCTGGTTTTTTTCCTAGACCTTCCATACCTCCTTTATCTATGGCTTCTACAATTGTTAATCAAGCTCCTCCTATTGCTTGTCAGTGTTCTAGTAATTCTATTAATCCTCCTATAGAACCTGTAAATGATCCTGTAATTGTTCCTCCTAGTTCTCAACAAATTTCAAGTAAGGAAAAATGTAATTGATCTGCTAATGAATGTCGTAAAAAGCATCATGCTCAAACTAAAGCTTGTAATTCGATTCTTCAAAAATATTTACCTTCTCTGAATACAACTATGCATGATGTGTTAGAAGAAGTTTTTGTTGATAGTAAGTTGCATGATTTTGATGATTCTATTCGTATCTTAAATCCTATTTTGATTAATTTAGACGAGGGAAGATACTCTTGATGATGTTGATGATGTTGATGATGTTAATGATGAATATGAAACTATTGATATTGACATTGATTTACCTAATATGTTTTCCTCACAATTGACACTTACACCTAGTATCGAACATTGTGATTCTCAAGAGGATCCTTGTTTGGAACTGGCTATCATTCCTACTATGTTGGATATAGTCCCTGTTGCAAGTTACCCACCTTCCCTAAATGATATAGAACGAGATGGGGAGAGTAGGTGATGCACTTGATTGGCTAGTCCTTCATGGTAGCCCTTTGTTTGTTTGTATGTTGTACTGTGTTTCTCCTATTATATGTTTGCTAAATGTTGTTAGATTCTTTTATATGACCTTCTTTGCTCTTTTGGTACAAGGTGATAAAAACATCAAACCTGTTGTATTATTCTTGTATATGTATCTCTATTCTTACATATGTTGTTCCATGTTATGTTGTACTTGTGCTACTGTTTGCATATGTTTCCTTATGTAAATCTGCTTGGATTCACGACTTGGTAGCACTGATTCTTTTTGGTCTCTAGGTCATGGTCTGAAAAGATTCTTCTTTGTATTTCATATATGATCTTTCCTCCTTTGTGATTCTATTTTTTCTTTCTTTTGGGAATGATGTCAATTCATTTACAATAATATCATACATACATACATACATACATACATACATACATACATACATACATACATACATACATACATACATACATATATATATATATATATATATATATATATATATACACACACACACATATACATATATATACATATACATATGGGTTAGTGCAAGAAGTTGGGTCTCACTTTTGGCCAAAAAGTGGAAGTGTTTTTCCTGTTTTTGAAATTTTTTGTCAATTGATGTCAAAATTTGAGGTATTTAGAGATTGAATATTAAAAAACTCCAGAAATAAAAATTTTAGTGTTCGGAATCTAGTTTTTGAATATGTAATTTATTTGTGCACCCATATGATAGATTATCTTTTTGGTATGGATCTTTAAAAACCACTTTTTCAAAATGCCTGTTTCAGGACCATACCATGCTTGTGTACGGACACCATAATTTGACACAAATAAATGAATTTTTGCAAATCCTTTTAAAAGGAGTTACCTAATACACCTAAGATTGATGAAAATATTTTTTCTTAATTTTTTATTGAATAATTTTTTTATTATTAATTATTAATTGGCTATAAAGGTAAATTTTAAAACCTCTCGTGTACGAACCACATAATTTGATCAAAATCTCACTTTTTTCAATTGTTTTTTTTAACATCAAAAGAATTGTATGTAGATTGATGACATATAAATTAATTTAAGAAAAATTATAAAATAAAAAAGTTATTAAAGTTTTAGTGAATGTCACTTTTTAATGTTTAGGAGATAGTTTTGATTAATAAATAATGGAAAAATAGAAAATAAACTAATAACACTATAAAATTTACATTTTTGAAATCAAAACAGCAAGACCTATAATGGGTTTTTGTCTCGTCAAAAAATTCAATAGGAATGACTATAAAAAAATTACCACAATACCAGAAATTGTCGATTAAATGCCTTAAAAAAAAAAAGGAGCACAAGGGCATGGCTTGGTGGGACCAAGCCTATGCCATGCCTTTCCCCAAGGCAAAACCCCATGCAAAATTCAAGAGCCATACCAAATTCCCACTCATGTCTCACGAATCGGGCACCCGATTTGTAATTCACAAATCGGCTGCCCGATTGCTTTGAATCGTTATACCGACTTTTTGAAAATTGGGTACCCGATTCTTTTAAAAATTGGGTACCCGATTTATAAACGGGTACCTGATTTTTAAAGAATCGAGTGCCCGATTTTTAAGAAATTAGGTACCCGTTTTTGATGTACCCGTTGGGTCCCAAAAGCTGCCCCACCGACCCAATTTCAATGATTGAAATGATTAAACAACAGTTTCGACCTACAACACCAAATTTCATCACGCTTATTTTATTTTCTTTTCCTTTTATACAATTTGCAAGCTACTGATTCAAATTCAAAATTGGTGCAAACATGGGATCAAAACAACGAAGAAAGAAGAAAGCAAGAGTTCTAACAAATGAGGAGATTACAACAAATAAAGAGAATGAAGCACAATGTCAACAAGAGAGAAGACAAAGAATTAGAGACTTGAACAATGTTCAAAGGAGAAAGACATTGAGGATACCACGATGGATGAAGAAGTCAAAGAAGAGAACCCAATACAAGAAAATTCAGGTGCACATTCTAATCATGCGTTCAATACAGGTGTGTCTCCAAACCCTCGAATTTTCTCTCATGATGAAATTGGTGATTTTTTAGAAGCAAGTTACGATTTAAACGATTTAGATTTTCTTCATGAGAAGCAATTGTCAAACGATCATGCACAAAACACTCCAATTGAAATGCTTGCCCCAAAAGAAATACCAAGAAAATTTGAAAATGATATTCAAATCCCAAATAACAGTGAAAATAGTAAAGTGTCTGAAAATAAAAATTGCATGAATGTAGACATAGAAACACCAACTACTGAACAAACATGTCAGGATGATAGTAAAGTGTCTGAACATAATTTTCATATTCCTAATGATGTGTTAGATAATCTTGAGGGATTGGTTTCATGGAGACAAATTAGGACACATGCTAATAGATTGTATAGGCATTTTTTTTATAATAAGAAATTTGGGTTTCAATGTCAGCTAATGTTGCAACTAATTAAAATGTCTAAAATGCAAAAAGTAATGAGAAGGTTGGGAATGTATGCAAAACCAAAGAATAAAAATGAGTCTTTAAAACAAGTTGTATCCACTGTTGCTAGTGCCTTTGATGTTATCGAAAAGAGAAGTCGGTCTAAAGATAAGAATGCAGCATGACGAGCAATAACAACAACTTTAGTTAACAAATCAACATCTGACAAAAGATTGATTACCAACATAAGTGGATATCTTAATGTGAATCGTAAGACTTTAGAAAGAGCTGTAAAGAGATGGGTTAACTTTGAATGTGATCCAACAAATATTTTATAGACTTCTAGTAATAGACTCCGGAGATGTGATATGAAACTTACTAGTGAAATCAAAAGTTTGATTGAATTTTTTTGGCATGATAATACAAGAGTATCACCTAATTCAAGAGATGATCTTAAATTGAGAATTGGGTCAAAAATACGTGATCCACATCCTAAACACCTTTTGGACATGACTCAAACTGAATTGTTTAAAAAATTTGTAGATGGTAAGGTATTAAATATTACCATTAGTCAAAGATCTTTTGAAAAGTGTAAACCATGGTATGTAAGGATTAACAAGGAAAGAATCACATGTTGTTGTAAAACTCATATTCAATTTCGTTACCATTATGATGTATTTCAATCTATACGTGGTACCATGCATAGTAAAGAAATGTTGCAAGTGTTAGATTAGGTGAAAAACTAATCTCCCAAGAACACCTACATGCATAAATCTGTCACATGGATGAAGCAAAGAACAGAGGCAAGGAAAAATCAAGGAGGCCAAAAAGCCAAATCCATCTTATGGACATGCAAAGAGCAATATCTCATATAATCCAATAAGTGAATGAATAAAATACAAAGAGGTGAATACTTATAAAGGAATCATGAAACCCAAAAAGGGAAACTAAATCCTAAAAAAGCTAGGTTGCACAATATAATTAATAAAATATTAATTATATGCACCTACAAGATAGCTTAAGAAAACAAGAGTAATTGGCAACTTAATTAATTAAATCAAAGTGATTTAATTAATAAGTTAGAACAAATAATTACTCTAACACCCCCCCTTAAGCGAAGCTTGGGAGGAAGCTAACCTAGCACAGCTATGAAAGAGAATTGGGTCCCGGCAACAAGGCCTGATCAGGTACCCAATTACAACAAAATCTCTATAAAGAGGAGAAATAGAGAAAACCACATGGGAAAAACCCTACTCCAAAAAGAGATAGCAAAGAATGTTCCAGAAGAAGGAACAAAGAGATCAGAAGAGAATCATTGAAGCATGAAGAACCGCAAAACTTTGTCAAAATGCTGATCTGTAGAACCTCCATGGAAATAGAAGGCACGAACCGAGCGTGTCTATATGGTAGATGATCCATCTCACCGAAATGCATAGGTAGCCAGCCACTGCAATCGCCTAGTATGTAGGATCAGGTACTAAATACATAGCTCACACCAACGAACCATCAACCAAAGAAGCATAGAACAACAATATAACCTCCCCTTAAGGCAGGTGAGGTGACAGGCAGCTGAAAAGGTGGGCCAAAAAATCTCCTACAACACAGGAACTAGACACATCAAGAGTGAGGTACAGACACCAATAAAGGCACGTGTCATCGACACTACATGAGAAAAAAGAGAAAGAGGGCCTATAAGCGGCAAACAACTATCCCCCCCATGGCACTTTATAAAATAGTGCGAGTACAACGAATCACAATGATGAAAAGGATCCCGAAACGCAAGAGTGGCACTTTATCTCAGTGCGTTGCATAAAGATGCTTACAATGAATATCAACAATGATCAGAAAAAAAGAGAGGCTAAAACAACAGAAGGTAAAGCCCAAAACAAAGCAACTAAAGCAACAAAATCGATCTCCGGACCTGAAACAATCAAGACATCCACCAGAATGTTAAAACGCAAAAGACTGAATAAGATGTGCCTAGAACAGAATCTGGAACAACAACCAGCATCACTGGAAAGAGCATAGAAAGAGATTTCCAGTGATATAAAGAAGTCCAAAATCAGAGATCGGAAGCTCAAGATACGCCTCTCGGAGTGCAAAATAGAACATCTGGCTTTGACTGCCAAAACAGGCAACCAAACTGCATCAAAACCCAAAAACACCTATACCAGCATCTCCGTCTCGGAACCAGCTTTCCGACACATTTTTCGGATTGAAAAAATACGTATGTATGCTCAAGTTACGGAGAAAAAACCTCCAGGGCCTTTGAAAATGCAAAAAATTATTCTTTTTTAATAAAAAAAATAATAAAAAAACAAAAAACCCCAAAAAATCCCTCCACCGCCGGCGGAGCGGCGGCCGGGTGGCGGGAAGGTGGAGGGCCGCCTCAGGGCGGAGCTGCGGCGGAGCCACTGCGGGCCGCTGTCGGAGCCACCGGTGGAGCCGCTAGCGGTGGCCGCTAAGCGGGCCGCCAGCGGTGACCGCTAAGCGGGCCGCCAACAGTGACCACCAGTGGTGACCACTGCGGTAACCGCAGCGGAGCCGCTAGCGGTTAGATAACCGCAGCGGCAAAAAACAAGCCGCAGAATGTTTTTTTTACAATTTTTTTGATTTTCGCCTCGTACTACGTGTAGGGGGCCGTACGGCCCTATTGGACAAAAAAATTTGCCTCCCAGACCAACGGTGTCCAAAATGGACAAATTTTATATGGATTTTGACTGCAAACGGCCTTTCGAATCCAATGGAAGCGTCCGTTTGAGCCCAAAGTGCTCCAAAAAATTTTAAAGTTATCCGTACAGCCTCCCACTGCTCTAAAAAACGCAGCTTCTGAAACGCTTCAACAAACCACGAACAGCAAGCAGCAAGCTGGCTCTGATACCATGTTAGATTAGGTGAAAAACTAATCTCCCAAGAACACCTGCATGCATAAATCTGTCACATGGATGAAGCAAAGAACAGAGGCAAGGAAAAATCAAGGAGGCCAAAAAGCCAGATCCATCTTATGGACATGCAAAGAGCAATATCTCATATAATCCAATAAGCGAATGAATAAAATACAAAGAGGTGAATCCTTATAAAGGAATCATGAAACCCGAAAAGGGAAACTAAATCCTAAAAAAGCTAGGTTGCACAATATAATTAATAAAATATTAATTATATGCACCTACAAGATAGCTTAAGAAAACAAGATTAATTGGCAACTTAATTAATTAAATCAAAGTGATTTAATTAATAAGTTAGAACAAATAATTACTCTAACAGCAAGAATGTGGTATAAAAATACCACCTCAAACTATAAAAGATTTCATATCAGGTTTGTTTTGTAAGCCACCTAATGATCAATACTTTCTTTTCAATGCATGTCTTTCTAGTACATGTGATATGTGCGGCAATCTTTCTTTGTTAGATAAATGTTTGCATGAAAATGCTTTGACTACTTTTGGACAACAATTAGTTGAGGTAAAAATATTCAAAACTATTGAATATCCATTGAAGGATGGAAAGTTTGGAAGAAGGTGTTCTAGTTACAGATAAAGTTAGTTGTCACGCATTTATGGATGAGTTTAAGAGTGAGATCATACCAAAATATGTTAAACACTCTCAATATTCTAGATGGCTTGATGGACAATTTCGCATATGTAAGAATACATTTCCAATTGGTACTATACTTTCAGTTGTTGACTTTGCAGAGAACTACACACTTGCACTGCAAGAAGAGGTACAACCACAATGTTACAATTCAGTGCAAGTAATAATTTATGTTCATATAGTTTATAGGCATGCACCTGATAGTACAGAGGAGGATCGAAAAATATTGAGAGAGTACCATTTTTATTTAAGTGATAATAAACTCCATTCATCTGAGTTTGTCCAATATTGTTTCAAGGTCTTTTATGATAATTTAAAAGAGAGACAAATTCAAATGACACAACATTGGATATGGTTAGGTAATTATACAGGACAATTCAAGAATGCTAGAATGTTCTATTGGTTGAGTAGGACACATAAGCAAACTAACATCCAACATATGTGGAGTTTTTTTGAGGCTGGACATGGTAAAGGTGAACATGATGGTGCTGGTGCATGTGTGAAGAGAGCCCCTAGTAGAGAGCAATTAAAATTTGAGGAAAAAGCTAAATTCAAAAATGCACATGAGATTGTCGTATGGTGTAACAAATATTTATACACGGGATCAAGTCAAAGCTCTACAATCAAACGTTTCTTCTACCTAGTTGAAGAAAATAATATCCCTTCAAGAAATGATTGTGATACAATTAGTGGTTCAGCTAAATGACATTCATTTAGGAGTTTAGATTCTAACACTTGGACTATATGGATTAGGGAGCTTGCTTGTTTTTGTCAATTTTGTCTTGCAGGTGAATGGGAAGAATGTGAGAATACAGAATAGGTTGAAGATTGGCAACAAAGATCATTAGCACCTACTGACACGCATTTTGAAGATGATATAGTAAATGAAGGCCAGAATGTTACTTTTGCATCAGAAGACTATGATCGTATTTCAAACCTCATAGAACCTGGTATACACAATTTAATTAGATTTTTTTGTGATCTCATGCTTCAATTTATATAATTTGCATATGTACACGAGTGATTAAAGTGTTTCTATACTTTATCTTATCTTGTAGGACATGTTAATGTTGTTATTGCACCTAGTGATAATGATGAACAGACTGAGTATTGGCTAGCTAGATGTGTGGAACCTAAGAAAAAATTGACATGTCATCAAGTAGACGATGATGGTTTTGAGTATCCAATCAGGTCTGTTTTTGTAGCTGGCACCTGGCTACGTAGATACCTAGCAAGAAGAAATGCTTTGCCAGCATTTGAAGACTACCAAACCGAAAAGAATATTTTACACTATTCTCATTTGGTTGTGGCAACAAATATCAAATTAGAAAGATACAAAGGGAGACCCGCCAATAAGGTATTATGGACAATTTCAATGGACGAGCACAAGACAATCATAGATGCATTGCAAAAGAGAGAGGATGCAGATGGTACAATGGGATGACTACATTTAAATCAAACACATGTAAGTTTTTTCATTATTGTATTATTTTTATATATATGTACTTATATAATTTAATTACATGTATGTTTGTGTTGTCAATACCAATTTAGAGAACTTATATACATCTTATTCAGGTTTCAATTACAATTTATGCAAATTTAAATGTTAAAGTGGATCGAACATCAACATCTTGTGCAATTTCGCATAGTAAGTACATACAAATTACACATATATATTTACATAGTTCAGATACCTTGAATATTAATTTATGTGTTTATTAACATGTGTATTTTTGTTTTACATTTTTATTTTATAGGACCTCATTTGAAGAGATGTGTTCAACCAATTTTATGTTTCAAATGAGTTCAGTGAACTATAAATATATCATTGACATTGTCTTACATATATTGTGAAATATGTTGTACAAACTAATTCAAAAATGAGAGTTTACTTCTATTTGAAAGTTAAAGGTATGTGCACTTGATAAATTATTATAAATTAATTGTCAATTTAAGTAATGACCTCCGATTTTGTTCCATTACTTTTACATTCAAGCATGTTTAAATTAATATTTGTTTGAAGTTTCAAATTACTATTGATTGTAATATTAAAAACAAGTCACTTGCACATGATAATTTAAAGATCATTACTCATTGTATTGATTATATGTTAGATCATTACTCGTTGTATTCATTGTATTGATTATATCTTTCATTACCAAACAACACATTAAGATCACTTATGATGTACATTTTTAGGTACGTTATCCATACATGTGTGTCTTAAGGGGACATGGGAGTCCTAATAATTCATTATGTTTGTTATAGGTTATGATAGGTATTCGTATGTTTACTACCACATAATAGGTCTTATTAGGTGATAATGAGTCTTACATTACCAAACAACACATTAAGATCACTTATGATACATTGTTAGGTACGTTATCAATGCATTTTTGAATCGAGTAGGTCAATTTTATTTGTATGAATCTAAATGCATAAATTTGATGTGATATTTATCCAATAATTCTCTATAGATAGTTAAAATTATTGTTCATCTTGCATATATACTTACAAAATGTGTCATATGTTCATGAATAAAATATGTCAGAATAAAGAAAATGGTTTGAATATACTTAAAACATGGTGAAACATAGTAATATATGTACTACATATGCAAGCATGATAAGAAATCGTAAAAAAATAGTACATGGTCTAACATACATCATAACATGATCTATGAAGTGAAAAAATACATGGTCTAACATACAGTTTTAACTATCCTAACACAAAGTGTACATACATCATAAATAATATATATACATCATAAAAACACAATCTATAGGTGCCAACAAGACTTAATCTATCTGATCGAATGTCCTCTTTGCTCCACGCGAAGAGGACTCAGATGAATCATCATGTGTAATATGAGTCGTCTCGTCATGTCGGACACCATGTGAGGTAGATGTATCACCCTGTGTAACATGAGGCACGTCTCATCATGTACTTGCTTAATTGAAATGGGTCTCAAAATGTAGCTTGCAAATAAATTAAATATTCACTACATAATAAAATAAATTATACCACATGAGATGGGTGTCCCTCAGTAACGGGAGGAGGTGCACTGTCAAAACTACCAAATGCAACAGTGGTGAGGTCCTGTAATTTACAATACATACATTTTTTAAATTTGATTTTAGAGCATAATGAACTATACATTATGTACATAAATCACAATACTGACCTCAAATGACGATGTAGGTACCTCCATCTGGCTAAGTCCTGTGCTCAAATCACAATACTGACCTCAAATGACGATGTTTAATTATGTGCACTTTATATTTATATTGAAATTAAAATTTTACCTGCTGCTCTTGACTCTCTCCAGGCTCTTTCTGCTGCATCAGGTCAGCAAATGATGACACATCTATCTTGTCACTACCATCACCACGAGCAGCGTATACATCATCATCAAAATTTGCACCCTTAGCATAATGGCCATCGTGTGCTACACCAAGATCGCTCTGGGGGCCTGTGCATATGCCTCCACAGCTAGTACAAATATGTCCAAGTGGAGGAGCATGTATCGCCTGTGTCCACTGTTGTACTAAATTGCCCGAAAGGGCATTCAAATGGGTAAAAGCAGATGAAATTGCATGATGATGGTGAGGAGCAGGCACAACAAGCGCAGGAAGAGGTACAAGGGGTTCAGCTCGCCTGCGATTTCTCGTTCTGTCACTCAACTTTGCCCCAGGCCTATCTTGAGGCATCCCTCTACCAACCCCCTGAAATGCTTTCATATCAAAATAGTTGGGTTTCAAACCCAACTCAAACTTAGCCCATCAATTCTTAAGGAAGTACATGGGCACCTCATGGTTAGCATGTGGTGGATGGTCAAATACCATCCACCATCGCTCCCAAAAATGTGCTGCTATGCGCGGATGTGTACACCACCTAATGGAAATGCAAGGCTTCTTATCACTAATTGGTTCACCCGTCTTAGGGTTTACAAAATAATGTTGAAAATTTCCTTTACCTATATGTAGGTTATAAACCTTTCTGTATGATAAGCCATCAGAGTAGAAGGCACGTATGCTTTTCCTCCATGATCTAAATGAATCGATGTCTAAATCAAAATGATGAATGGATTCAACCATGCCTTGCATGCTATCTGCAAGACGTAGTAGGTGAGGGGGGGGGGGGGGGGGGGGGGGTGCCTCTCACATAGGATAGCCTCTATATCACTCATGAGGTCATTGAGGTTACGCCTCATGGTCTCGCGGAGCTCATCCGCGGTGGGTGGTGGAGGTGTGGGTGGAGGTGGAGGTGGAGGTGGAGGTGGAGATGGAGGTGGCAAAGGTGGGGGTATGGGAGGGGGAGGGGGTGGCGGTGGGTCCATCAAATATAATCTGCATATATATTTAAACAACATAAAACATAAAACACATCAAAAATACATCACAACATAATACATGACAAAATTACTATTTAATAAAATTTAAATCTAAAATTTATCAACTAGATCTATATAAATGTGCATATCTTTATTAAAATCATTTCAATTAAATAAATAAAGTTAAACACTTAAGTCAAATTAAACATTAAATACTAAATTTTTAAGTATGAACTCATTATGGATTATACATGTTCATGTCTCTGGATGAAACAAAGTTAAGATTATGACAAGGTTATGGTTTACAATTTTGTTATGTTAACAATTTTCGTGATGGCTAAGCTTAAGATTATTATAATGATTGTGATCCTTTAATGTTAGGGAACTTACCTAGGATTATGGTTTTAGTTAAAATTATATTTACCTGTTTCAGATATTTATTATGGTCCTAAGACGAGAGTTAAGGTTACAATTATCTAATGAAAGCTTAGAGATAGAATTATGATTTGATTAAAAAATATTTATGATTGTAGTTTGAATCCTAACTACTATCCACTTTTTAATGCAAACTATAAGTGTAGATCATGTCAGGTAATGAACTAATTTACATGTGAACCCTATCCCTAACCATATAATAATCCTAATTCTAATCATAATCCATAATTCATTACCTTATGAAGCTTTGGCTATCCATTTTATTGCCAGAGTAATCCCTTGGCTATCCACAAAATGGTCCTAATAGATTTATATAGAAGACCAAATTGATTTAAATAAAATGAGCAGGAAGAAGACAAACTTACACCCAATATTCAAGGAGAGAATATTTTAACATACTTGAATTCTACCAACCAAAGTGAGATAATTAGAGTTCAAGTTGTTGAGTTTTCCAAAGATTTTCTTGTTGATATAAAGACACATTTCATTTATATGTTAGGGTTTACTACAAATGGAATCCCTAGGTACCTAACCACTTAATTATGAAATCTCCATCCAATACCATATTTACTACACAAGGTAGGGGACTCAATATTTAGCCCCAATAAGATAGATGTAGAGACATAAATCTTACTACCTGATACAAAAAAAAGAGGTCCAATTTGATCATTAAATGACTCGTGTTGCACTCTTCTAGCTTAAAAAGAATACAAATATATTATCAACAAACTATGTGCATTGGATACTTATTAATTATTTAGAGACTAGATCCTCTAACTTTTAGAGACAACTGGTTATCTCTAAGGAGATAATGTAATGAGTCAATGTTCAACAATAAAAAATAAAGAGGATGCGAGAGGACACCCTTTCATAATTGATCTAGAGAGTCCTAAAAATTATGATCTAACCCCATTAATTTCTTTACTAAAACCTTGACACCAATCATAAGAGAGGACACCATTTGACATTTAATATTGGATGGAGGGCTTGCAACATCATCATAGTGAAACTCCATTCCACCCTTTTGTAGAAATTTTCATAATCAATTACTTGAGCATGCCTACACTCTATCCTAGAAATGTTTCTCAATCCAAAGTCTTCCAATAGGTTATCAAGTTCTCCAATATGCATAAATATCCTTAACAAAACACTTTTGTGTAGGGTTAATGATCTTGGGTAGGATATCTTCTAGTGTAGAGGCTAAGACCTTGGCAATAATTATTTTGTATGATACGCATTTAGGAGTGTCCTGTCTCTAATTTTTAATGAGATTCTTATCTCCCCTTGGGGATCAATTGATTACTTGGCCTAGGGATTTTATGCGCCCTCTGTTGATCACTTGATCAATTTTATGAGCCCTTCATTGATTACTTGACGTAGGGATTTCTCATTACTAATTTTTTG